>VWZF01001455.1:115334-129159 GCA_013396755.1 Sclerurus mexicanus | reverse complement strand
CTCAATGACCCCCTGTCCCCCCACAGCCCCTCCTAATGGGTCCATGTCCCCCCTCAGGCCCCCTAATGGGGTCACAGCCCTTCCTCAGACCCACCATGGGTCCATGTCTCCCCTCAGATCCCAAATGGGGCCATGTGCCCCCTCAGCCCCCCCAGTGACCCCATATCCCCTGTCAGCCCCACCCGGTGGGGCCACATCCCCCCTCAGACCCCAAATGGGGACAAGTCCCTGCTCAGACCCCCAGTGGAATCCAGGGGGACATGGGGGGTTTTGGGGACATGGAGGTGGATTATGGGGATTTTAGGGCACACAGAGCTGGGTTATGGGGCCATGGCAGTTTTGGGCACACAGAGCTGGGTGATGGGATCATGGCAGTTTTGGGGCCATGGCAGTTCTGGGCACACAGAGATGGGTTATGGGGCGGTGGCAGTTGTGGGCACACAGAGCTGGGTTATGGGGCCATGGCAGTTTTGGGCACACAGAGCTGGGTGATGGGATCATGGCAGTTTTGGGGCCATGGCAGTTCTGGGCACACAGAGATGGGTTATGGGGCGGTGGCAGTTGTGGGCACACAGAGCTGGGTTATGGGGCCATGGCAGTTTTGGGCACACACAGCTGGGTTATGGGGCCAGGGCAGTTTTGGCCACACAGAGCCGTGTTCTGGGGCCGTGGGGTCCCGGCGCATTCCCGCTGTGCCCGCTGTGCCCGCAGCATGAAGGAGTGGTGGGTGCAGGTGGGGCTCCTGGGCGTGCCCCTGCTGGCCGTGTACCTGCACGTGCCACCCCCCCAGCCCTCGGCCCCGCTCCGCTCCTGGGCAGCCTCCGGAACCTTCTTCTCCTACAAGGGACGGAACATCTTCTACCGAGGTGACGGAGCCCGGGAGTGGGATCACTGGGATTGTCCTGGTGGGGAGCGGGGCTGGGGGCCCGGGGGCATTCCCAAGGGAAAATCCCTCCTGAAATAACGGATCTGCCTGGATCCAGAGGGGCTGGATCACAACATTTGGATTGCCCAGATGGGATCCATGTACCCCCTCAGACCCCAAATGGGATCCATGTACCCCCTCAGACCCCAAATGGGATCCACATCCCCCTCAGACCCCAGATGGGATCCATGTACCCCCTCAGACCCCAAACGGGACCCACATCCCCCTCAGACCCCAGATGGGACCTACATCCCCCTCAGACCCCAGATGGGATTCATGTACCCGCTCAGACCCCAGATGGGACCCACATCCCCCTCAGACCCCAGATGGGATCCATGTACCCCCTCAGACCCCAGATGGGACCCACATCCCCCTCAGACCCCAAACCTGGTCGGTTCTTGTACCTTGTGGTGCTGGGAAGGATCCCAGGAGCCTCCAATGGATCCCAGCACGGAGGAGACCCCGGGAACCCTTTGAGCGGCAGCAGCTGCTCATCGAGGCAGCTCCAAACAACTCGGGCCACACGAATCCCTGGATTCCATCCCGTGCCCACTGGGACGTTGTGGTGGGAATCAAACCCATCCTTGGTGTTGGGGAGCAAGGGGAGAGGTGCCCCCCCGTCGCTGAGTGGGATCCAAAGCCCACCCTAAGAGGAGGAATTCAGTGGGAAGGGCCGATCCCGAGGTGTCCCGTTCCCTCCGCAGACTCGACGGGTGCCGTCGGCAGCTCCGACGTTGTGATCCTCCTGCACGGCTTCCCAACTTCCAGCTACGACTGGAACAAGGTGAGGGGAGCCAGGGGAGGATGCCGACAGCAAATCCCGGGGGTTCCCCTCCCTGGGGATGAGGCCACGCTCCAGAGGAGAATTCCTGATTCCCTGAGGGGGCACCACTCTGGGATATCAGCCCTCTTCCTCTCCCAGCACCTTGCACGGGATCCAAGCTCTTCCCACATTCCCACACTCCATCCCAAAGCTGGGAAAGACCCACAGTGGGTTTTTTTGGGATGGTCTGGCTGTTTATTGGGAAAGTCGGACCTCCTGCTGTTTTCCTGGAGCTGGCAGGTGCTCCCTGCAGGGTGGGAGCAGAGCGTGGCCATCCATGGCTTCTCCCCCCTCCTCCCGGATGCTTCTTTCATGGGTTTCTCCTCTTCCCAGATCTGGGAAGGGCTGACCCAGCGCTTCCACCGGGTGATTGCTCTGGATTTCCTGGGATTTGGCTTCAGCGACAAGCCCGTGAGTAGCCGTGGATGCTTTCCAGCTCCCTGGAGAACTGGCACTTTGGGGCCCGGCCTTCCCTCCCGTTTCCACCTGGAAAAGGGATTGGACGTGGGATAAAAGGGACGGCGACAGCGGGAGGGGCGTGTGGTGGAGCTGCCCTTGGGTTTGGTGTGGTCTCCGGAGCACGGAGAGCGCGGACACCACGGGTGTCCCGGGACATCCCAACCTTGCTCATCCCAAACTCCTGCTCTCCGGCCTCCCCCTGGGGTTTCTCCCGGGGTCTGTGGGGCCGGGCTCTCACCGGGGCCCCTCTCCCGCTCTTCCAGAGGCCGCACCGATACTCCATCTTCGAGCAGGCCCGCCTGGTGGAGGGGCTGGTGCGGCACCTCGGCCTCGGCCACCACCGCCTCAACCTCCTGGCCCACGACTACGGCGACACGGTGGCCCAGGAGCTGCTCCACAGGTCATCCCCGATCCCGGCACTCCTCCTTGTCCCCACGGACACCTTCCCCAGCAGATAAGTGGGGGGACGTAGCCCCCTTGGCCTCGTGCCTCCCAAGGCTGAGGGGTCTCCGGGCGCGTCGTTCCCAAGGCTCCCGTTCCATCCAGATCCCAGCTGGCACCGGCCGCGTGGCCTCCTGGGCGTTCCATGGGATTCCTTGGGATTCCTTGGAGCCTGGAGAGGCTTGGGGTTGGTTTCAGCTTCTCCTCCGGTGTCCCCAGGTATGAGCACAATAAAACTGGGAGCATCCTCATCAACAGCCTCTGCTTATCCAACGGAGGTGAGGATTGCCCGGAGCACCGGGATGGGGATCCACGGGGTGGGGATCCTGGGATGGGGATCCTGGGATGGAGGTCCATGGGGTGGAGATCCATGGGGTGGGGATCCATGGGAGGGAGATCCATGGGATGGAGATCCTGGGATGGGGATCCATGGGGTGGAGATCCATGGGATGGGGATTCCAGGATGGGGATCCATGGGATGGGGTGGCCTTCCCATCTCCATCATCTGAATCCCAAGTGACTTGCAATTAATAATGAGGAGCCTCGATCCCTGCTGCCGGTGCCACCTCCCGTGGCACCATGAGGACAGGGAGAGGCCGGGATTTGTGGAGCAAAGCACCTGTGGATTTACATCTCTGCTCTTTGGCATCCTTTCCAGGGATTTTTCCCGAAACGAACCACCCCAGGTTCATCCAGAAGGTGAGCTGCTCCCCCTCTGGCCATCCTGGATCCCACTATCCCAAATAAACTCCCCTTGAAGCGCTGGTGTCTCACCAGAAGACCCCATGGGCATCTCCAGGGCCGGGGCTGAGCTGGGGAGCTGTGGGAAAAGCTCTCCAAGGAAGCAGGATTTATCCAACGTCCTCTTTCCCTTCTTCCCAAGCTCCTCAAGGACGGGGGTTTGCTGTCCCCCCTCGTCATGCGGCTCATGAACTTCTTCTTCTTCTCCACGGGGTGAGCTGGGCCTGGGTGCTGCTGGGAAGGGTCCGTAGGGATGTGAGCCAAGCAGGGAGGTGGGAATTAGAAGGAATTCCTGACTGGGAGGGTGGGGAGACCCTGGCACGGGTTGGGCAGAGAAGCTGTGGCTGCCCCTGGATCCATCCCTGGCAGTGTCCAAGGCCAGGTTGGAGCACCTGGGAGTGGGAGGTGTCGGGGTTGGAACTGGATGGGCTTTAAGGTCCCTTCCCACCCAAACCATTCCATGATTCCATGAATTTGTGCAGCAGGTGTTTGGCAGGTGAGGAAATCCCCTGGCATGGTTCCCAGGAGGGATTTGCCTCTGGATTTGGGTGACCTTGGCCTTCTGGACCATTCCTTTTCCATGTGCACCGACACCCTTCTCTCCCCCAAGAACTGGAATTGCACATTCCAGAGGCAACAAAACCCCAACCACACCCCGTGCACGATCAGATTTATGGATTTTATCAGTGTTGAAATCCTTTTTTCCCCTCAAAAAAGCCCTTTCAGGCCATCCCACGCTTATCCCCCCTTTTTTGGGAGACAGCTTTCCACGTTTTGCCTGGAATGGGAATTGCTGGAAGTTTCTTTGCCCTCAGTGGTTTCTGAGGCACTTCCAGGTGTCTCCAAACTCCTTTTTTTCCCAGGCTTGGAGCAGTTTTTGGGCCCTACACACAACCCTCACAGGCAGAATTCTGGGATATGTGGACGGTGGTGCGGAATAACGACGGGAATCTCGTCATGGACAGGTAGGTCACTGCTCATTCCTGGAGGAGCTTAGGTGGACACCTGCCCCAAGATTCCCAGAGCTCACCCAGCTGCTCCTTTTGGAGTTTTGGGATCGCCTGCATCCCAAAGAAAGAGCTGGGGTGTGATGGAGGAGCAGGGATTCTCACTGGGATAATGCAAGGCAGGGAAAGAGTCTGGAGTTGGATCTGTCCATGGGAATATTCCTTTGGAAGTCAGGGGCTTGGATTTGGGGGGGGTTTAATGGCTGGAGATGAATCTGTGGCAGGGGAACAGATCCCCTGGACTGTCCCAGGAGACCTGCCTCTGGATTTGGCCAACCTTCACCTTCTGGGCCGCTCCCAGAAGGTCAGTGCCACATCTCCAGGTTGGGAAGGTTTGGAAGGACCTGCTTGCTTCAGTTTGGGATGATCAGTTTGCTCCAGTGTGGGATGATCAGTTTGCTCCAGTTTGGGATGATCAGTTTGCTCCAGTTTGCGAGGGCCTGTTTGCTCCAGTTTGGGAGGTTTGGAAGGACCTGTTTGCTCCAGGTTGGGATGATCAGTTTGCTCCAGTTTGCGAGGGCCTGTTTGCTCCAGTTTGGGAGGTTTGGAAGGACCCGTTTGCTCCAGTTTGGGAGGTTTGGAAGGGCTTTTTCCTCCAGGGTGTGGTTTTCAGGATGATGACCTGGTTGTGAGCTCAGTGTCCCTGTGCAGTGTCCTTCTCTCCCTTCCCCCAGTGGCACCCTGTCTCCAAGCTCAGGGATGATGTCATGCTGCCCCTCTCCCAAGGTGATCCATGGGGTGCAGATCCCCCCTGGGCTGTGGGCACCTCCCAGGCCCCTGGAGACACCATCCCAAGGGCTTTCCCTTCAGTGTTTTGCAGTACATGAACCAGAGGAAGAAGCACAGGGACCGCTGGGTCGGGGCCTTGGTGTCCACCTCTGTCCCACGTGAGTAGAATCCGTTCCTTCACTTCTGGGGATTGTCGGGAATTGTCCCCCTCCACTTCCCGTTGTCCTGGTGATGACGAAGCTCACAAATCCAGGGGGAGCATCCCAAACTTCCCTGCTCCTGCTTAAGTCACACTTGGCGAGGAAAGGGCAGAGAACATTCCCTTAGAGCCAGGGAAGCCGAGGAGCTGCTCAAGCCCCACGGAAGCTGCAGCCAAGGAAAGGTTTGGTGTGTGGAGGCTCTTTGGGAACTTCCCAAGCTCCCTGGGAAGGGGGAATGGGGTCTGCTGCAAGGTCTCCTGGGCCTAATTTAGGGATGCCCTTGGATAGAAAATCCTCGTGCTTCTCTCTTCCAGTGCACCTCATCTACGGGCCCCTGGACCCCGTGAATCCACACCCGGAGTTCCTCCAGCTTTACAGGTAAGGCACGCCCACGTGGGAAGGTGCACCTGGGGCCTCATTCCAAGGGACAGTTTGTCTGGCTTTGCCTCCAATCCCGTTCTCGTGGATGCTCTTCCCAATTCCCCCCCATAACCTGCACGGCCAAGTGATTCCGTCAGAGCCTTGCACGATTTGGGAACAGCTTCCCTTTTTAAGGCATCCACGTCACAGTTCTCAGTCAAACCCCTGGCAGATTTTAAAAGCAGAGGGAAGACTGAGAGCCTGAGGGAGCTTTCCCCTCCAAACTGACTTGGCCAAGTGGCAGCTGTAGCTTTTTGATCCCCAAGCCACGCTCTGGGCGCAATCCCAGCTCTGCCTCCTCACTGGTGGCACTGGGCTGAGCCTGCTGCAGTTCCCGTGCTTGAGCTCGAGCCTTGCTCCCTTCTCCCCACAGGAAGGTGCTCCCCACGTCCACAGTGTCCGTGCTGGATGACCACATCAGCCACTATCCCCAGCTGGAGGATCCCATGGGGTTCCTGAACTCCTACCTGAACTTCATCAACTCCTTCTGAGCCGCTGCTGCTCCAGTTCCTGCTCTCTGGTCCCCAGTGAGGCTGTGGGGGCAGGAGGAATCCTGGGCTTTATCCCCCCTATCCACCACTTTGGACTCACACCCTCGTCCTGGGCTGCATTAAATCCTTTGAGCACCGGGAAAAGATGAGGGAGGTGTGGAAGAAGTGGAGTTCCGGGATGCCAGCAGCTCTTCCACCTTCTAGACCAGCCTCACTCTGGATCTGGAGGTTCAATTAGCATTAAATCAGTGTTTCCTCCTTCCCCCCTCGCCCTGACGTGGTAAAGAAGCACCAGTGCAGCAGCAGAGAGGTGCAGAAGTTCCCTCAGCCACCACCAGGTCACTCCCTGATTTTGGGGAAGGGATGTTTCCCATTTTGAGCCCCGGGAAAGGCTGCACTGGTGTTTGGAATGACCTGACGTGAATCTGCCTCAAGAGAGAAGTTCAATCTCTCTGTACACCGATTTTTCCGTGTGGAAGAATCACGAGGACACTACAAATGTGCAGGTTTTGTGGTTTTTACCTGCTCCTTGGAAACTTAATTTGGGAATAAGGGGCTTTTGCTCGACAAAGAGCCATTCAGGGCTATTTTTTTGTGTACTGAACCAGCCGGAACTAGAACAAGAAATTTCTATTTTATTAACAGCAATTCGTACGAATTCCACCACTTGAACCAGTGTTTATTTTCTGCTAATAAAACCCACTTTTGGACAAAAGCCCCGGCTCTGTTTTCTCACCCCCTGCACCTCTCCTCTTCCCTGTTTCACTGCAAGCGGCCGGAGGCGCCATCAAGGAGGAGGGAACGTGGGAGTGACAGCGAGGGAAGGGAGGTGGGGATGGCCAAGCCCAGCCAGCCCCGCATGTAACATCACACAACCCGCCTCCCCAGCTGAGCAATGACAAGCACATGCATGAGGACCCACAGGCCCCTCGGGGGGCTCCCTCAGCCCACGGACGCCAGGATGACATCGACGGACGTCTCGTCCTTGCTCCTCACCGTCACCTGCATGGTCACCCCGTCCCCCAGAGCCAGCCTGGACCTCACCAGCACGTCACAGCCACCTCTGTACACACCTGGGGACACAACCAGGCAGGGATCAGCCGAGGAGGGGCTCGGTGGTGCAGTCCTAACCCAGGAGCCAGCAGCAAGGCAGGGGCAGTCTCCACCCCGACGCTGCAACTTGNGGATGTGGCACCTGGGACACGGGCAGGGGTGGCCTTGGCAGTGCTGGGGATGGTTGGACTCCATGGGCTGGGAGGGCTTTTCCAACCCCAACGATTCCCTGATTGTAGAAGAAGTTGTGGGTGCTGCAGGGCAAGCCAGGATGTGTCTTTAGTGACAGGAACTGGAGAACAAGGAGGCCCCAGAAAAGACATGAGATAAATTCCCTGCCTGAGGTTATTCAGGTGTCTGCTCTGGAAGTTCTCAATTCAGAGGATTCACTCCCATTCCCACAGGTAGAATTCCTCCATTCCAAGAGACAGAGCTCAGCCTGAGCACATCCAAGACAGCAGGACCCAAAGCAGCACTTGCTGGTTCACTGCAGCCTTTCACAGAGAAAAACCTCCCCAAATAAGAGCAGAATCTCCTAAAGCACTTCCCTTCCCTGAGCGTGGGAACATGGAATCCAGCAGCAGCAACACTTACCAGCCAGGTAGAGCGTGTGGGAATTTTTGTTCTCTGGCACTTTATCCGACCTCTCACAGGGCTGCATTCCCAGGAACTTGATGATGTTGTTGACAGCCTCTGCATTCAAAGATTGAAGGAGGAAATTACCTCCAGGTCATTCCCAAGCACACTAAATACACCCCAGCATGGGGCTTTACCAGTAAACGAGACCCCATCTCACCATCAAGGGTTTTAATGGAACTAAGGGCAAAGGTCTCTTCTTTCTCAAAGTCATCTCCCACTTCTTCCCAGGCAGCTGCAAAGTTGGGCTTTAAAACCTTCTGGATGTGGTCAGACACGGTCACTTCCAAGTCTTCCAGCTGAGGGAGAAGGAAGGGAGATGTTCAGGGCAGGGAGAGCAGTGATCCTCCCCTTGGAGAGGGAAAGAGCCAGCAGCAGTTAGCCAGGACAGCTCTGGCACGAGTGGCTGCCATTTGGGGAGAGAAACACAACAACGGCTTCTAAAAGGAGAAACAAGTGCTCAGGGTGGTCATTCATAGACCTTCAAAACATTCCCATAAAGCATCTGTGGGACTAAGGGAGAGCAGGAAACCAGGCCATCACTTTGTGGGGCAAAGCCCTTTGCAGCCCTTACTGGGCATCCATGGAGAGAGACATTCCCAGGATCCATGGAATCACACGGGTTTGGGGTGGAAGGGACCTCAGAGCCCATCCAGTTCCACCCAGGGACACCTCCCAGTGTGCCAGGGTGCTCCAGCCTGGCCTTGGGCACTGCCAGGGATGGATCCAGGGGCAGCCACAGCTTCTCTGGGAAATCCAGCCCAGCCCCTGCCCACCCTCCCAGCCAGCAATCCCTTCCCAATGTCCCAGCCAGCCCTGCCCTCTGGCACTGGGAAGCCATTCCCTGTGTCCTGGCCCTCCACGCCTTGTCCCCAGTCCCTCTCCAGCTCTCCTGGAGCCCCTTCAGGCCCCAAAAGGGGCTCTCAGGTGTCCCTGGAGCCCTTAATTCTTCCAGCACCTCCTGACATCTACTTCCATATGGATAACACAGTAAACAGGAGTGCAAATGCTGGAGGTGGAAAGATTGGGGTACAATTCTGAAAACAAACAATGGAAGTTATTCCTTCCTTCCTTCCTGTCTGTGCCCACAAACCCCATGTCCACAGGGCACTACGACTCCTGGCAGAGCTGAGGTTTTGGGGAAGGATCTAAAATGCCAAGTTGGAGTATTTTGGTGTCCCAGGGAGAAATATCCCTTGAAGTGACTTCAGATCTGCAAGGAAGCTGTCCCCCATGTGTTCCCAACTCATGGCAAAGGGAAAAGGACCCAAATCCTGGACTTACTACGTATTCATCCTCGTAGCCATCTTCCTCTGGCACGCCCGTGTTGGGGTCGCAGTCCCGCACCGTGAACTTCATCGTGCAGCTGAAGGTACAGGCAACTGGGCAGGAGACAGAAAACTGGGAGGATCTGGGAGAATCTGGGATGCAGCTCCCTCTGCCAGAGCCCTGGCTTCCCAGAGAGAGCCTGGAATGGGCGCCCCCCAGCTCTGCCCCAGGAACACCCTGATTTCAGGTCAAAGGGGGTCTCGGGGAGTCCACGGGACAACAGGGACAGTGGATCCAGCCAGCTGCCAGGAGAAATCCTACAAGGATTTCTGCCAAGGGGAGCATGATTGCACAGTTCAGGGAATTCAGGTTAGTTCTGATCTGCCCTGGTATTAAAGCAATGACCACTGATGAGCTGAGTCATGTTGAACCAGCTGCAGATCCAGTGGTGTTTAAGGGTGAATAACAAAAAGGGGAAGTTTCATGACCAGGAAAACCTCATTCCTACATTTCAGAGCTGTTTTAAATTCCCTACAGAGAGGAAAAATTCCTTTGGTCAATTACATAGAGCCCCAAGCTATTCATATTTTTATTCTTTTATCATTTGTATTACTCTTCATTATTTGCACTTTCCTTTTACTTGATGCCTAAGGCTTTTACTGTGTATTTTGTGGATTTATCTGTCTCCACTGATGTTGTTCTGAAAGTCTTTTGCAGGAATTTTTAGGCATCGCCCTGATTCTCATCTTGAATATTACCACATATCTGTGCTTTCAAATGTGCTCCTTCCACTGACTCCAGCTAGGAAATCCAAGCTTCCATCACCTGCACACTCCAATCCCCTTTACCATCCCATTTTCAAGCATCCAGGACCACTGATTATTTAAAAACTGAAATGCTTTGCACCAGCTGGGGGTCCTACCCGAACACCAGCCCTTGTGACACGCAACGAACGCGGTGGGAACCTGGGGCTGCCAAATCCCAACCCCTCTGTGCTGTGCAAGCCCTTCCCCGGGGAGGGCCTGCAGAACTGCTACCTGCAGTGGGGTCGTCCTGGGGGATGCTGACCAGGGTGTAGCACATTCCGGGCTGGTTGTAGGCCAGGCTGGGGGCTGGGATGCAGCAGATGACATCGTAGGCGTCCGACGGCTCCATCTGCACCGTGACCCTCTCCAAGAGCTGATCATTCAGCGTGTTTGTGCAGTCAAACTGCAGCAGAACAAACCGACGTTCCTCACTCACAGGGTTTGTTTTCCCCCCAAGAACACCCCATGGCACACAGCAGGCACCCCACCCCTCTGAGGCACCACCACCACCCTGCTGGGAGTCGCCTCACCTGGAAAACGATGTGATTTGGGAAGACGTGTTTAATGCAGCGGACGAAATACTCCGTCTCTGCCTCGGTGAGCTGCACGGGCTCCGAGGACCTGAACAGGGCACCCAGGCCCTGGAACTCTGGAATGGCTGCCAGTTGTTCTGGGGACACAGGAGAGGGACATTAAACACGGTCTGTCCACTGCTCCCACCTGGAACATCAGCCAGTGTTTGGGTGGGGAGGGACCTTGAAGATCATATAAATTCAATCCCCCTGCCACGGGCAGGGACAGCTCCCAGTGTGCCAGGGTGCTCCAGCCTGGGCTTGGGCACTGCCAGGGATGGATCCAGGGGCAGCCACAGCTTCTCTGGGAAATCCAGCCCAGCCCCTGCCCACCCTCCCAGCCAGCAATCCCTTCCCAATGTCCCAGCCAGCCCTGCCCTCTGGCACTGGGAAGCCATTCCCTGTGTCCTGGCCCTCCACGCCTTGTCCCCAGTCCCTCTCCAGCATTCCTGCAGGCAGGTGCTGGAGGTCCCCTGATGTTCTCGTACCTTGAAATATGTCCTGCCGTGAAGGGGCGACTTTCTCAGGTTTGTTGGTCACCAGGGCAATCTCTGGGAAGGGAAAAGCAAAGGCACTGTGCTCTCAACCACCCCAGGCAGGAGATGGAAACTCCACTCAGAATTCCTTAGCCTGTGGTGTTCCACATGTCCTGCTGCAAACCACTTCCAGCCCGGTTTCTCTCTCACTGAAATCTCTTTGTGTGTGAGGAAATAGTGGATTTTGTGGAGAGATGTTTGAGTGGTGAGGGCTAAACCACACTTAGTCCAGAACAGCCAGGAAAAAAAAGGAGGAGGAAAAGGAGGGGGGGAAAGCCCCAGATTTTTCCTTAAAACACTATGCAAAGGAAAAACACAAGTTATGCAAGGACAGGGAAGAAAGCCAGGGAAGTGACTCAGCACTTCTGGAATGGAGTTTTTGCAAAGGCTCCGAAATAATAAATTCTGATTATGTCCAAACCTGCCTCTGATAACAAGATCAGGAGAGCAACAATGCAAACGGAGCTGGGTCTACACCCTTTCTGAGTGGAGCCTGAAGTGTTACCTGCTTTCTGCTCAAAGATGGGTGCTGTGGCCAGTGGAACTGTCTTCATATCAAAAGGTTTGTCTGAAGGCTCCAGGGTGTACTGGTGCAGGGCCTTCTCCATGCCAGGAACAGACACAGTCAGCCCTGCAGAGGAGGAGGGTGCAACATTTGGTGTAAAGAGCAGGAACTGCTCCTAAAATCCCCACACAGGGATGATACACGCTCAGTTTTCAGTAGACACACACAAAAAGTCCTTTGAGACGCTGGCTAGAATGAAACAAGCTGCCCTGAAGGTGCACCAAAGCTGCCAAGTCTAAACAGTTCACTGGAGCAAAGTCATCTTGCAAGAATCTTACGTGCATTACTCTGCTCACGTGAACTTTCAGTCAGAGGCAGTAAAACTTGCTATAACCAACCCCGGCACTACCCTTGCTTCGCCACGGAAAAGAGGGAGCAGAGGTCAGGAAACCTGTGCCAAGGGGAGGAAGGCTCAGAGAGAAAAGCCCAGCTCACACCTGTGGCTCCATGCCCTAGGCAATCCTTGCACAGCGTGCCACCCTCAGCACGAGTGAAGTGCCAAGCGGGTGAGATGCCAGCCCAGCCTGGCTGTGCCCCTGGCACTGACCATTGAAGATGTAGGCAGCATTGAGGGCCAGCTGCCTCTGCTGCAGGACGTTCAGGTAGAACGTGGCTCTGTCCCGCACCTCGTCGTCACTGTCCATCATGCACCTGTTTTGGGGACCAAGAGGACAACGCTCAGCTCAGCCCAGCCCAGGGCAGCGCTTAAAATGGCACTGCCAAGGCTGCACTTGGTATTGCAACACGGTCAGGGACTTTGGAGTTAAGCAAAGACAGCATTTAAAAATGGCGGTTGAAGTTTAACTTGAGCTTTAAATGCGAGGGGAGCATGAGAAGACTAAGATTAAATCTTAACAAGAGACATGGGGACACCCCAGCCCACGGCTGGGGCAAACACAAATGTCATTTATGAGCAGCCTGGAAAGGTATTTTCTTGCTTCAAGGGGTGCAAAAGATGCCCCCATGTAGTGAAGCTCTGCAGAGGGAGAGTGACCTTTCACACGGGCACAGGGTGAGGGGACAAGGGGGAACAGTTTTAAGCTGAAAGAGATTTAGGTTGGGTATTAGGAACAGATTGCTGGCTGGGAGGGTGGGCAGGGAGTGGGATGAACTTCCCAGAGAAGCTGTGGCTGTCCCTGGATCTGTCCAAGGCCAGGTTGGAGCAATCTGGGCTAGTGAGAGGTGTCAGGGTTGGAACTGGGTGATCTTTAAGGTCCCTTTCCACCCAAACCACTCCATGATTGTACAATTTGTTACCCACCGAGGAACCTTTTAGACCAGCCCACTGTCGTATGTTTCCATGGCTAATCCCAGTTTTCATTTCCTTGCTCCCAGCAGCTGGTGCTCCCTCCAGGCAGCAGGGGAGGTGGCACACAGCCACATCTCCAGTCCCCAGCTGGCAGTGCCAACCCCAGTGGGGGCTGCAGCCTGGTGTGGCATTGCTGCTGCTGCGTCCCCCAGCCCTCCCCGCTCACCTCTGCAGCAGCACCAGGATACTGGGCAGCAGGTTCTCGTTCTGGGCCCCAAACTTTGCCAGTGCACTCACAGCAGCTGTGGAGGGAACAGGGAGGTGACAGGGGCTCAGCTCACACACAAACCATCTCATCACAGCCCTGTGTTCTCCTCAGCCTACACAGCTTTTCACCTCCACACTGCAAACCTTCTCGTGCTAGGGAAAGGCTAAACTATTCCCATGTTTTCAAGAGGAGGTAGTTTTGTGCCAGGGAATAAATCTGTTTTTTCACACAGACATCCAGTGGCTCTCCAAGGAGCTGGAACCCCTCAGCAACCACCTGGAGCTGCCTCTCCCAACTGACCACATTTCAGCACAGACTGAAGGAAATCCACACCCAGGGAGAAGAGAAAGCTGTTGAGGGAAGTACAAGCTTTACGACCACAAAACAGGGAATGCCCAATTAAATAGGGAAGCAGTGTCTCCTCATATACTGTCTCTCCACTTCCAGGAGACCCTCCAAGAAGGGCCTAGAAGTCAATATATTGCTTATATTCCCTAGAGCAGGACCAGCTGATGCCAAGATGACAGGAGTTTGAACACACAGCAGGGTAAAATCACCTCCCCAGTGCCTGTGGAATAACCACCCCCATCACCCTAAACCCAGTTCCAGCCCCAGAGCCCCCAGTGCCTGTGGAA
>VWZF01001455.1:103193-115177 GCA_013396755.1 Sclerurus mexicanus | reverse complement strand
CAGAGCCCCCAGTGCCTGTGGAATAACCACTCCCTCACCCCTAAACCCACCCAGTTCCAGCCCCAGGAGCTGCAGCAGAGCCCCCAGTGCCTGTGGAATAACCACTCCCTCACCCCTAAACCCACCCAGTTCCAGCCCCAGGAGCTGCAGCAGAGCCCCCAGCAGCAGGGGCACAACTCACCAGCCCTCACGGCCTCGTTCTCCAGCACCACCCTGTTGAAGATGAAGCGGATGTACTTGGACGGCGAGGGGGTCCTGGGCCCCTCCTTGCCCAGCAGGTGCAGGATCTTGGTGGCCAGCACGGTGTGCTCGCAGTCCTCGATGAACTCGCAGAGGTGGGCCAGCCCGGCCTCCTTGCTCTCGGGGTTCTCCTCGAGGATGCCGATGATGCAGTCCACGATGGCTCGCTTGTACTCGAAGCCTCCCTGCGCAAGGGAAGGGCAGCCAAGGGCTGGCTGTGACCCAGCGGGCACAGCTCTGCCCAGCACCCCTCACGCCTCTGATGCCAAAGGGTTTTCAGGTGGGCTCTACACATTTTCACAGCTGCAGAAGCTAAATAAGTTCTCCCAAATCTCTGCCCTTTTCAGTAGCGTTTACGAGTTGCTGAGCATTTCCTCGTGTTCCTGGAATCCTGTGGGACACACCTCAGCAAGGGCACGCTGTTTGGAAGAACTCTCACTGAGACAATGAGACAGCTTGGAGCCAAAACAGGAGTCAGCTCAGAGCCCCTGGAGGGGCTCCAAGGGGCAGTTGTGAGGGTGGGCACCAGGGGGAAATGGTGCCCAGGTTGGGTATAATCATCAAATATGTTAATTATGGACAGTTATAAAGGCTGTCACACCTGGCTGATGTGTGTGCATACTTCTACTGTGCACCTGGAAGCTTCTAATAAAGGGGCCACTCTCTCTCTCACTCTGTCTCTCCACTAATATTGCTTGGAAAGCCTTTGGCAGGATTAGGAATCCCTTCCACAGCTTCTTTCCACAGAGGAAAACAAGCATGTATAACATGATAAAAGAGGAGGTGTGCTGGACACCTAACAGCTCTTCCCAGTCCCCCTGGCTCATCATCCGAGCATTTTCTGATGTCGCAGCCCCAATTCCTGAGCCCACTCCAACACAAACAAGGTGCTGCAAAGCAGCCACTGACAGAGGAGACCCCCCACCCCCAAACCAGAGCCAAAATGCCCCCAGAGGGTGAGGGTGCCACGTACATCATCCCTGAGCATGTTGGAGAGGAAGGTCATCATGACGCTGTGCTTCCGAGGGTACTTCTGGCACAGGGCACTGATGGCCTGCACAACCACCACCTGCAAGGCAGCACAGAAGACTTCACTCAGGGAGGGCATTTTCCATCCAAAGCATGGCTTTCCATCCCAAAGTGTCACGTTGGTTGATTAAATTCATGCATGAGGATAAAAATCAGGGGTTGGGTTCTCAGAGGAACCACCTTGTGGCAGCATGCAAGGCCTGGCTTTGCTAGAGGGACTGGACTTTAGGATGGACTGTGATAAGTCTTTCCTTCTGCCCAGGGATGATCCTGATCTAATCCAAACCTCCCAAGCCACATTTTGCCTTGGAAACCATTTTCAGTTGCAAATTTGTCTAGTACTTACTTAATTCTCTCATGAAAACAAGAACTTAAGACCACTGTAAGCAGACAGTGACTTTGCAGAGACCTGCTGTGCTCCTCAAGGCAAATCCACCATGTAAAAGGGACAGGTGACTCATCCTCAATCAATTTAGTTCCAGAATTTAGTCACTATAAACTTCAAAAATTAGGTAGAAGTTTATAATTCACACTGTTTGCTACACATGCATGAGACTGAAGTGATACAGACTCAACCAGAACAGTTAAAATCCCTCTTCCTCCCCAAAGAGGCAAGCAGAATGCAGGGCAAGGTTTTGCAGGATATTCCACAGGAGCCAGGAATCCAGCAAAGGACATTTATCCTCTCTGTGAGTGCTGGGAGGAAAGGACAGAGCCAGGAATCCAGCAAAGGACATTTATCCTCTCTGTGAGTGCTGGGAGGAAAGGACAGAGCCAGGAATCCAGCAAAGGACATTTATCCTCCCTTGGAGTGCTGGGAGGAAAGGACACAGATACTTCAGCTGGAGAGCACAGGATCCCACCTGAACTTCAAGCTGGCTTTGCTCTACCAGCCCAATTAAATCCCGCCAGACTAAAAATCAGGAAAAGCTCGATAAAAACAAGAATGGGAGAAAAACCTGCAGGTGGCAAGAGCAGAGGCCTCCAGTGGCACACCTTAAACTCATCTGAGATCTCTGACACGAAGGAGGAGATCTGTTTCATGAGCCTGTCCACGCTGCTCTCGCTGCCCGTCTTGAGCAGCGTGGTGATGGCCAGCGTGGCGATGCTGCGGTTCGAGTCCGTGATCAGGTTCTCCAGGTCCAGGTTGCAGGCAGTGACTGCAGAGGGATGTTTCATGGCCACCTGCAAGGAGTGCAAGCCCAAGTTACACAGGAGCAGCAAGAGCCCACACTTTGGTTTGGCAAAGGTTTGGATGCAACACTCAGGTTCTCCTCTTTCACCATTTCAATTTAAGTTAAATCTCGTGGCTTTGACAGTCACAACTGCTGTTCTGCAGCTCTGAAATCAGGATGTTACTCCCTGCACATGGATTTTGCAGGATTAAATATCCAGCAACGGCCCACACTGCAAAGGTTTGGATGCAACACTCAGGTTCTCCTCTTTCACCATTTCAATTTAAGTTAAATCTTGTGGCTTTGACAGTCACAACGGCTCTGAAATCAGTGTGTTATTTCCTGCACACAGATTCTGCAGGATTAAACATCCAGCACTCTGCTCCCTCACAGCTCACAGTTATCAAACCACAAGGCTTGTTATACCCCTGTGGTCCAGGAATGAGCCAGCACAGCCTGAGTGCTGGGAAGATCTGTCACCCCAGGATATCTGCAAGGAATGCAAGCCCAAGTTACACAGGAGCAGCAAGAGTCCACACTGCAAAGGTTTGGATGCAACACTCAGGTTCTCCTCTTTCACCATTTCAATTTAAGTTACATCTTGTGGGTTTGACAGTCACAACGGCTCTGAAATCAGTGTGTTATTTCCTGCACACAGATTCTGCAGGATTAAACATCCAGCACTCTGCTCCCTCACAGCTCACAGTTATCAAACCACAAAGCTTGTTACACCCGTGGTCCAGGAATGAGCCAGCACAGCCTGAGTGCTGGGAAGATCTGTCACCCCAGGAGATGTGGCATGGAAAAGCCAACTCTCCAGGCTGCAGCAGCTCCAACCAGAGCCACCATCAGCACTGCTGGCTGCTCTGCAGACTGACCCTGGCAGGGGCTCAGAGGTTCTGGCAGCACTCACTTTGTTGAGGGTCCGTACGGCCGCGTATCGCAGGACAGGCTTGGGGGAACTGCAGAAGAGCTGCAACACTGGGGAAAAACAGAGAGCCTTTTAAAGGAAGGGAACAGAGGGGCAAGGCCAACAGGTCTCCATTCAGCTGTGCTAAATATTCCTGCAGCAATGTGCTTTATCTATCACAGGCAGGTTAATAAGAACCTCCTGGCTTTATGTCCCGGTCAGTAAGAGGCAGTTTGCTGTGGGATATGTGTGCATCCAGCTCTCTCCTCCTGCCAGGCAGAGAAGAGGTTGCTCAGAGAGACTGTGGCTCCCTGGGAGTGCCCAAGGCCAGGTTGGACAGGGCTTGGAGCAACCTGGGCTGGTGGGAGGTGTCCCTGCCCATGGCAGGGGTGGCACTGGGTGGGCTTTAAGGTCCTTTCCCACCCACATCATTCCATCACCCCCTCCCAGCCCAAATTCCAACGGCTGGATAAAGGCAAGTCACCCTGTGCCACTTTTACTGTTCATCCTCTACAGCTCTGGATGGAGCAGGGGAAAGGGATCAGGGTGCTTCTTTAACTTGGGGACAAGCAGAAAAGCAGAGTCTGGGTACTGGATTTATGCTGCACGCCCCTGGTGTGCCTCACTGCCCTCTGCCTGCGGGTGCCAGGGGCACAGAGGGCCCTGACCCACCTGACACAGCGGGTGCCAGCTCCCTGGCCGTGCAGTTCGGGAGGTGGATGATGGCAGAGGCAGCTTCATAAATCACCATCTCGTGCTTGTTCCTCAGGCAGCTCTCGATGAAGTCGAACAGGGGGCTTTCATGGCTACAAACAGAAGGCATTTGGAGTCACTGAGGGTGGAAAAAACCCCCCCAGGATCAGAGTCCAAGCCCACCACTCACACATGCGGCCACTGCCTTTCATGTTTCTACACCACACTCATACTTGAGCTCTGCATTTGTTGTTAGTTTATTGATCTTTATGTGATCTTCTCCAAGCTAGAAATGCTGCATCCTATAAATAAATACTTCTATCAGCGTTTAGAGAACTGCACTAAAGAGCCAGCTCGTCATTAACAACCCCGTGCTGAGGCAGTGGAAGAACTCAGGACTTTTTCAAACAGCTGCGTTGTTTCCCACAAGCCACAATTCTTGTCTCTCAAAGAAAAAGGGCAAAGGGAAAACCAGGTGTTGGAATTCCCAGGATAAAACCCCCACCCTCCAGCTCAGCCGTTCTGCTGCGTCCTGTTTTAAGACAACCCTGCTGGCTCTGTGTGTGCTTCTAAATACTCCAAAGAGCTGCTGTTCTGCTCAGACTCCAATTAACTCCTGCAATCGCATGCTTACCCCTCCTCAGACTCCTTCAGCAGCTTGCTGGCAATGCGGATCAGCATGCAATAGGCAAACTGGGACTTGAGGCCGCACTTGGTGAACTTGTTGAGCATCTTGGACACGGCCAGGCGGTCGCTCTTCCTCAGGTGATAGAGCAGCCCCAGGGCGTGGTACTGTGGGACGGCAGACACAGGGCAGGCACTGAGCACGCACTGCAGCTGGGAGAGCCACAGTGACACAGGAAAAAAGGGGGAACGTTCCCTGTTTTCTAGGAGAAACCTCCTAAGCTCCAACGACAAACTTCTGCAACCTTCCTGGCAACGATGTGCAATGTTTCCTTCCCCTTCCTGCCCACCCTGGAGCATTTCTGCACAGCCACAGAGTTAATTTCCTCCCTTTTCTCCCCTTCCAGTGTAACTTCCAAGGTTCCTCTATCACCATATAGCACTATATAACAAAGGTTCCATGTTACTCGCTGTACTGCACAGG
Source organism: Sclerurus mexicanus (assembly GCA_013396755.1). NCBI lineage: Eukaryota > Metazoa > Chordata > Aves > Passeriformes > Furnariidae > Sclerurus > Sclerurus mexicanus. The sequence continues at coordinate 110,022 of VWZF01001455.1, read as the reverse complement.
AACATTTGCATTTCTAACACGTTTCACACCCAGGATATATCCCAAGGCCTCGAAATGACAGCTGGCCTTACAGAAATCCTCGAGGGATTTGTGGTGGAAGCACAAAGGAACATTTCTAGTTGTTTTGGGTGTTGTTTTTGCCAAAAGATTCCACTGCAAGGCCCAATGAAGCTGCAAAGTGGGCAAGAACAAAGCTGACCACGGGCGTAGCACTGAGTAACTTCCTTCCCACAGCTGTTTGGAATATCTGTGGGAAAATTCAGCCAATCTGGATATTTTACTGATATTTGGGCCAATCCTTCTGGTCCTGTAGCAACTGGGATATTTTTTGAAGGGCAAGAGATGCTCACTGGGGGGCAGTGAGATCATTGCCCAAGGTTTCTCAGCACTCAGGTTCAAAGCCCTTCTGCAGCACGCTCTGAGGAACAGGCAGAGATATCCCAGTTCCACAAGGCTAACAGGGAATGGGAAGAGAACTGCTCTAAAGAACCAGCTCTTCATCAACACTCCTGCGCCGGGATCCTGGGAAAACTCAGGATTCTTCGAAACACCAAAGCCCAATCTTTGTTCTTCAGAGAATAAGGGGAAAAGGAAAGCCAGGGATCCTTTCTGAGGTTTTCCCCAGCACTGCCAGGGCACCGCTCAGAGCCCCAGAGGGTGTTTAGGGCTTCCTGGCACAGCCACCCCCAGCACACCTGCACCATGATGTTGTCACTGGAAGCTGCCTCCTGGGCCTCGTTGATCCACCGCTTGACCACGTCGTAGCTGATCTTCGTCATGTGCTGCAAGAAGCCACAAACTGAGATGCAAACAGCTCACCTTGGACTCACCAAGCTCTGTATCCCTACACCTGGAAACCAGGTGTTTAGGAGGACACTTCAGTCTCAAACTGTCCCGCTTGCATTGCTGTTCTCCTTTTAAATACAAGTATTACTAGTGAGAGCTTTCCCGGCCTTTTCTCCTGAAGGAGAGAACTCCTTCATCCTGCCCTCCTAGCAAAAACAAACCTGGAGGGATTAAATCCGTAACAAATAATCCTTAGGGCAGAGGTTTCATGGCCTCTCTCTACATAAATTAACGTTCTACAGCACTGCAGAGAGAGATGATGAGCGTTTTGCACCAACTTATTACAACTGATGTGCTCCAAAGCAAGAGAACGTTGAAGGAGTTTGAGGGGCCAGAGGAAACTCCACTGCCACTATTTTTATGTCCCAGTGAGGAGATGAAGAGTCGTCTCAGGGGAAAAGGAGATGAACAATCACCTCAAGGGAGAAGGAGATGAAGAACAAGCAGACTAATCCCAGCCCAGGAGTTGGAGGAGCCAGAGGAATCTCCACTGCTCCTACTTTTATGTCCCACTGAGGAGATGAAGACTCATCCCAAAGGAAAAGCAGAAGAAGAAAGACCAAAGCAGACTGTTGCCAGCCCAGAGGGACAAGAGCCTCCTGCTTTACCCACCAGGGAGGACACGAGAGCAGAGCTGGACACGCTGGGGACCTTGTCCACGATGGCTTGTTTCATGTAGCGCTCGATGGCCTGCAGCATCGTCCCCTGGGCAGGGAGAGACACCGTGGGTGCCCGGCGGGAAGCAGCACCAGGCCAGGAGATGCCCCCTGGCAGGGAGCATTCTGTGCCCAAAGCCCACTGGTGCCCCAGGCGGGGGGAACTGGTGCCCACCGGTGCCCCAGGGAGGTGGAACTGGTACTCACATCAGTGATCCTGCAGAGCGCTCGGATGGCGGGGCCACGATAAACATCCTCCTTCCCTGTCATGTCTTTGGTCAGGCTTAAAAAGATATTAAACAAAACCAAATATATATAATAAGAACATATAAAATAGAAGGTTTAGCACATGCTCCAGAGCCAATTTTTGCCCTTGCAACAACTTTAAGGACCATTTCATAGTCCAAACACTGAGAGTTCAGCTGGGAGGCTGAACTGGCTTTGCTCTGCTCTTCCCTGCCAGCAAAGTGAAACAAGTCACAGCCCAAGCGCTGACAAATCCCTGGAGCACCAATAATTCAAAAGAAACCCCAAGCAAACCTCAAGAAAACAAAGCAGCAAAGAGTTAAACTGCAGCCTTTTGCTCTTTCAGGAAAACATAACAACCCAGCAGCAGGAAAATTACACTTGACTTGGTGACACACGCTGTGTCACTGCAGTGCTGCAGCCTCTCCAAAGCCTGATTCCAGAATATATAGCAATTAACATCATCTCATCAAGAGGCAGATAATTGCTTGGAGCCCTGATCCTGTTTTCTGGAAGCTCCCCCACCTGCTGGTGACAATGATGACGTCCTCAGAGATATTGGCCATCTCTTTGATGGTGAGGTAACACATCCTTCGAAGGGTTTGCTGTGAAAGGATTGCAGAGAAACATTAAACTCCGCAGGAATCGTCAACAAACGTTTTCTAGAAGCTTTAGAACTTAACTGAAGTTAAATACTTATCTTATAGGATGCATTATTTCAAAGTTTTAAAGCACATGTGTAAAACTGTATCTGATAGTTGGGTAACAGNTCCACCGCTTGACCACGTCGTAGCTGATCTTCGTCATGTGCTGCAAGAAGCCACAAACTGAGATGCAAACAGCTCACCTTGGACTCACCAAGCTCTGTATCCCTACACCTGGAAACCAGGTGTTTAGGAGGACACTTCAGTCTCAAACTGTCCCGCTTGCATTGCTGTTCTCCTTTTAAATACAAGTATTACTAGTGAGAGCTTTCCCGGCCTTTTCTCCTGAAGGAGAGAACTCCTTCATCCTGCCCTCCTAGCAAAAACAAACCTGGAGGGATTAAATCCGTAACAAATAATCCTTAGGGCAGAGGTTTCATGGCCTCTCTCTACATAAATTAACGTTCTACAGCACTGCAGAGAGAGATGATGAGCGTTTTGCACCAACTTATTACAACTGATGTGCTCCAAAGCAAGAGAACGTTGAAGGAGTTTGAGGGGCCAGAGGAAACTCCACTGCCACTATTTTTATGTCCCAGTGAGGAGATGAAGAGTCGTCTCAGGGGAAAAGGAGATGAACAATCACCTCAAGGGAGAAGGAGATGAAGAACAAGCAGACTAATCCCAGCCCAGGAGTTGGAGGAGCCAGAGGAATCTCCACTGCTCCTACTTTTATGTCCCACTGAGGAGATGAAGACTCATCCCAAAGGAAAAGCAGAAGAAGAAAGACCAAAGCAGACTGTTGCCAGCCCAGAGGGACAAGAGCCTCCTGCTTTACCCACCAGGGAGGACACGAGAGCAGAGCTGGACACGCTGGGGACCTTGTCCACGATGGCTTGTTTCATGTAGCGCTCGATGGCCTGCAGCATCGTCCCCTGGGCAGGGAGAGACACCGTGGGTGCCCGGCGGGAAGCAGCACCAGGCCAGGAGATGCCCCCTGGCAGGGAGCATTCTGTGCCCAAAGCCCACTGGTGCCCCAGGCGGGGGGAACTGGTGCCCACCGGTGCCCCAGGGAGGTGGAACTGGTACTCACATCAGTGATCCTGCAGAGCGCTCGGATGGCGGGGCCACGATAAACATCCTCCTTCCCTGTCATGTCTTTGGTCAGGCTTAAAAAGATATTAAACAAAACCAAATATATATAATAAGAACATATAAAATAGAAGGTTTAGCACATGCTCCAGAGCCAATTTTTGCCCTTGCAACAACTTTAAGGACCATTTCATAGTCCAAACACTGAGAGTTCAGCTGGGAGGCTGAACTGGCTTTGCTCTGCTCTTCCCTGCCAGCAAAGTGAAACAAGTCACAGCCCAAGCGCTGACAAATCCCTGGAGCACCAATAATTCAAAAGAAACCCCAAGCAAACCTCAAGAAAACAAAGCAGCAAAGAGTTAAACTGCAGCCTTTTGCTCTTTCAGGAAAACATAACAACCCAGCAGGAGGAAAATAACACTTGACTTGGTGACACACGCTGTGTCACTGCAGTGCTGCAGCCTCTCCAAAGCCTGATTCCAGAATATATAGCAATTAACATCATCTCATCAAGAGGCAGATAATTGCTTGGAGCCCTGATCCTGTTTTCTGGAAGCTCCCCCACCTGCTGGTGACAATGATGACGTCCTCAGAGATATTGGCCATCTCTTTGATGGTGAGGTAACACATCCTTCGAAGGGTTTGCTGTGAAAGGATTGCAGAGAAACATTAAACTCCGCAGGAATCGTCAANAGCCCGCCCGTACCGGACTCCTCGTCCTTCTTGTCCAACTTCTTGATCATGGCGGAGCCGCCGCCGCGCCCGCCGCCTCACGGCGCCGCCGCAAGCACATGTGTAAAACTGTATCTGATAGTTGGGTAACAGCCTAACTCCCTGTTATCAAACCGATCAGGAGAGTAAGAGATGAATATCTTGTAAGATGGTGAGAGTAAAACCAAAACCCACATTAATTAGGGCAGAAGTGATACATCACATCTTTGTGCAGAAGCCTCACGATCATCAGCCCAAAGCTTTAAAAACAACTCCTTTTACCATTCATTGTAAAAGAAAAAAACCCCAGAAACTTGGCACTGCCTTTGAAAACAAGTTACATTTATATTAAAAAACCCCTCCAATATGAGAAAGGTTCCCAACGCTCTGTTCTTGCAAAATTGTCCCTCCGTCTTTAAACAGCTACAAACCTCCAAAACCCCAGCCCATTTTTTACCAAAAGTCAAGCAGAGCCATCACAGGAAGCGCACTGCACCGAGTCCTTCCACTCTCAGCACAGGAGATCACATCCTGGAAACCCCACAGCCTAACCCAGCCGTTGCAGGGGGTTTTTATCCCTTGACTTGCCAAAAATCGAGGCATGGTGATGCTGAGCCACGAGCAGCTGCTCCAGGGACAGCAGCATTTCACCTGCAGGCAGCCTTTGCCCTCTGCTTTGAGCTGTTTGACAAGGGTAAGCGGCACTCACAATGACACCGCATTAAGGTTTGGCAAAGGCAGGTACTCACGTCGTTGGACTGGAACAGTCTGGTCATGGCAAAAAAAGCCTCAGTGGCCTCCGTGGTCCCAAAGTGCTCACCCTGCAACCCCCAGGAAGGAGCGAGAGGAAAACCAAAGTCACTGTCCACCTCTGAGCCCCAGTCCCCACGTCCTCCCACACCCCAGGCCCTTGCCCTGGAGATTTCCCCCTCCCTGCCCTCCTTTCCCAGGGGATATTTAACAATCTGACCACCTGGTTTCAATACAAACCCCACGCCCAGGGAGGGAAGAGCTCATCCAGCAGTTCTCCTGCTGAGAGCTGGCAGGAATCAGCCTCAGGAATATTTATTCTGGCTGAGAAGAGAGTCTGAGAGTCACCTGGTTCAGCAGGTAGAGGATCTTGGTGAGGATGTGAAGGCATCTCCGGGGATTTATGGGGGTCTCATTGAAGAGCCGTGCCTGCAAACACAGAACAAACATTGATTTAGCACAAACCGCCAAGAAATATTTCTCTTTCACCACAAAAAGCAGAGAACTTTTCACCCCACTCACTTCTAACTTTTATTTAACTTTAAATATGTGTCCCAGAAACACATCCTACCACCCAGCTCACCCATCTTTATTCTGCTGGATGAGCAGCAACCTGAGCAACCACTCCATTTACCACCTGGAACTACCATAAACACCTTCAAATAAATCACTTTTTCCTCAGAAAGAGCCCCCGGAGACGCCACACGTTCACATGGCTCATGCAATGTAATTACCCCACAAACCCCTCTCATTAAGAGCAGGTAAGTGACTTTAATTAGATACTGCATTTTTAATTAATTCCCTGAATTTAGGCATTCGTATTTCCCCCCGTAACACTTCCTGAAAGGGAAACAAAAAAGAGTTAAGCAGCATTTGATTGTGTTTATTTACTCATTCCTACCTCCTGGAGCACAGCACTCTTCTCCAGATGCTGGTAAGGGTTGGAGCCGCTTCCTGAGGAACAAGGGTACAGTTAAGGGAATTCATTCCTCACAAAAGAAACCACTTTCTTAAGCTGTGCATTTAGAGCTACAGTAAAACAAAACCAAGGAGCATTTTCAACACAGCCGGAAGGCGAGGAAGAAAGCCGGCTATTAGCAAATTCTCCTGGTGTTTTCTTTACGTGAGGGGATTTACAGGGTATTTTTTCCCTCAGATCCCCTGTTTTCACTCCTCCATAAACAGCACTGAAGGCACCAACAGAGGAGGAGAAGCAGAGCCCGGAGCAGCTCCCGCAGCCACGGCAGCGCCTCCCTCGTGCTCCTGCCCCTCATTTCCCCTCATTTCCCCTCGTTTACTGCCCAGGTCCCGCACCCCGAGCGAGGGGAACAACACCCCGGGCACGGCAGACCCCGACAGGCCCCTCCGGAGCCCTCAGGGTTTATTGCGTTCGGGGCCCTCACAGCTGCGATATAAACGTAAACACATCGGAACTGCTGCTCCCGGCGGGGAAGGAACCCCCTCCGCGTGGGGACCGCGGGGCGAACAGGCCCCGCTGCCTTTGCGTTTATCACAAATACCCCAGAAAACATCTCGGAGCGGAGGCGCAACCCCCGCTCGGCCGGGAGAGCTGGGCCAGCGCCCAGGGGCCGGCAGGGACACGCCGCGGTGGCCCAGNCCACCCGCCCGCGCTGCCGCCGCATTGGGCCGAGGTGCTGTCAATCAACACCCGCCCCGCCCATGCTGCCGCCGCATTGGGCCGTGGTGCTGTCAATCAACCCCCGCCCCGCCCACGCTGCCGTCGCATTGGGCCGTGGTGCTGTCAATCAAGCCCCGTCCGGCGCCGGGCGGATTCGCGCCTTCCGGGGGGCGGGGGGGGCCTTAAAGGGGCCGCGCCGCGTTTCGTGAGGGGAGACGGGCAGACGGACGGACGGACGGACGGAC
>VWZF01001455.1:59019-74628 GCA_013396755.1 Sclerurus mexicanus | reverse complement strand
AGTCCCGCCGCTCTCGGCCCCGCCCCCTTCACCGCCCACCAATCAGAGGCCGCTCCGCCCTCCCCGGACTGACCAATGGGGCGCCACTTCCGGGTTGTGCCGGGGCGGCGTTTCCCGCGCGCTCCCGGGCGTGACGTCACGGCCCCCGGTGTGACGTCACGGCGGAGCGCGGGTGGGTTGGGAAGGCCGGGAATGATCCCATGGGATGGGAGTGAGGGATGTGGGGGGGAGGGAAGGAGCGCTCTCCCTGGGTGTGTCCAGAGGGGGATTTTTCCGGAAGGAAAAAGGAAATCCATTTTTTTTTCCAGAGGATTTCTGGAAATCCAGGATTTCCCTGGATTTCTGGTTGTCCAAAGAGGGAAAAGGGGGTGTTTTGGTCTTCCCGAGGAGAACGGGGATGACTGTGTTTGCGCAGGGGGAGGCTGGTTCCTGATTTCCCGGGGGGAAAAGGGAATTCCAGGTTTTCCTGGGGGAGAAGGGAATTCCAGGTTTTCCTGGATGAAAAGGGAATTCCAGATTCTCCTGAAGGGAAAGGGAATTCCAGGTTTCCCTGGGGGAAAAGCAAATTCCAGGTTTTCCTGGGGGAAAAGAGAATTCCAGGTTTTCCTAAAGGAAAAGGGAATTCCAGGTTTTCCTGGGGGAAAAGGGAATTCCTGAGGGAAAAAGGGAATGGCAGATTTTCTTGAGGCGAGTTCCTGATTTTCCTGAATGGAATTCCCTGATTTTCCTGGGAAAAACCCAAGGAATGTCTGTTTTTCCTGCAGGGCAGGCGGGTCTCTGGTTTTCCTAAGGGAAAGGAAATTCCTGGTGGGAAAAATCTTCCTTTTCTCATGGAAAATTAACCTTTTTTTCCAGAGGAAGAGGCCAGTGTTTGGTTTTCCAGTGGGAAAAGCACATTTTCTGGTTTTTTTCCAGTGGGAAAAGGAAATTCCTGGGTTTTTTTTCCCAGAGGCAGAAGCTGCTTCCTGGTTTTCCTACAGAAAATGGGAATTCCTTTTTGCCCAAAGGCCAGTTCCTTGTTTTCCCGAGGGAAAGGCTGGTTCCTGCTTTTCCAGAGGGAACATTTGGTTCCTGGAATTCCCAAGGGGAAAGGAAATTTCTGGAATTGCTGAGGAAGTCGCAGGTTCCCGAATTTCCATAAAGGGAGGGGATATTCCTGGTTTTCCTGAAGGAGAGGCCACATTCTGTTTCTTTTGGGAAGGGAAAAGAGAATTCCTGGTTATCCTGGGGGAGCAGCTGGGTTGTCTTTCCATGGGAAAAGGCAAATCCTGTTTTCCTGCAGGCAGTGACCAAATCCATCTTTCCCTGATCCCAATCCCCATTCCTGCTGCTCCCAAACCCCCGTTCCCTCTGATCCCAGTCCCCATTCCCGCTGATCCCAGTCCCCATTCCCTCTGATCCCAGTCCCCATTCCCTCTGCTCCCAGACCCCGTTCCCTCTGATCCCAGTCCCCATTCCCTCTGATCCTAAACCCCATTCCCTCTGATCCCAACCCCCCATTCCCGCTGATCCCAATGCCCATTCCCTCTGATCCTAAACCCCATTCCCTCTGATCCCAACCCCCGTTCCCTCTGCTCCCAGTCCCCATTCCCTCTGATCCCAGTCCCCATTCCCGCTGATCCCAGTCCCCATTCCCTCTGATCCCAGTCCCCATTCCCTCTGATCCCAAACCCCGTTCCCTCTGATCCCAGTCCCCATTCCCTCTGCTCCCAGTCCCCATTCCCTCTGCTCCCAATGCCCATTCCCGCCGCTCCCAGCCCCCCGGCTCTCCCACCATTCCCCACTAATCCCGGTTTCCCTCTCCCCAGCCCTGGCTCCATGGACAGGCGGCGGCGGCTCCTGCGGCTGGTGCAGGAGGCGAGGCTGGATCTCCTGCGGGAGGAGCTGCATCCCGGGGACATTCCCGGGGACATTCCCGGGGATATTCCCGGGGGCCGCCCGCGGGACAGCCTGGCGCACCACGCGGCGCGGCTGGGACACCGGGATGTGCTGGAATTCCTGGTGCGGGAGCTGGGCGTGGATGTGGAAGTGGCCAACGGGGACTACAAGAGGCCGATCCACGAGGCGGCTTCCATGGGGCACAGGGAATGCGTGGAATTCCTGCTGGAAAGGGGCGCCAGCGTGGACTCCCTGAAAAAGGGCGACTGGTGGGTCTGGGGCAGAGGGACGTTGGGATGGAATCCTGGAATCCTGGAATGGTTTGGGTTGGGAGGGACCTCAAAGAGCATCCAGTTCCAACCCCAACACCTCCCATGTGCCAGGGTGCTCCAGCCTGGCCTTGGGCACTGCCAGGGATGGATCCAGGGGCAGCCACAGCTTCTCTGGGCAATCCAGCCCAGCCCCTGCCCACCCTCCCAGCCAGCAATCCCTTCCCAATGTCCCAGCCAGCCCTGCCCTCTGGCACTGGGAAGCCATTCCCTGTGTCCTGGCCCTCCACGCCTTGTCCCCAGTCCCTCTCCAGCTCTCCTGGAGCCCCTTCAGGCCCCAAAAGAGGCTCTCAGGTGTCCCTGGAGCCTTCTCTTCTCCAGGATGAACATTCCCAGCATTCCCAGCCTGGCTCCAGAGCAGAGGGGCTCCAGCCCTGCACCATCTCCGGCCCCTCCTCTGGATTTGCTCCCAATCCTCGTGCTGTTGTTCCCCAGGGCTGGATTCCAGGTGGGATCCCACCAGAGCAGAGCAGAGCGGGACAATCCCTCACTCTCCTGCTGCCCACGCTGGGGGATCAGCCCAGGATCCCGCGTGTTTTTGGGATAAATTCCAGCTTCATCACCGAATTCCCACTGTTTCTCCTCAAGATTATAAGTTGTTGCTTCACTGCCGTCCCAGGGAAGGGAATTTCTGGTAGCGCCTTGGAAAAGAAGCCAAAGGTTCTCCCCAACCCTCAGATCAAATCCCGGGAAGCTCCTTTGGAGCTGAAGGGACACACATCCCAAGGCAGCATTCCAGGTGCTGGGAATGGAGGCCGTGCCAGCCTGGATCTGACATTCCAGGAGCTGCCCGTGCCTGGATTTGTGTGACGGGCCCACGGCGCCCTTCCTTCCATGGATTTAAAAACCAGGATCCCTGTGCCTCCATAACCTTTGGGAAAAGTCTCATTTGCCTTAGAAACACGCAGTGCTCCGAGGGATTGTGTGGAAAAGTTGCTGCATTCCAGGCTCTGTATTCCCTGTGCTGTGGAATCTCCTGGATCCCTGTGCCTCGGGCAAAGCACCTGAATCCAGCTGGGCCTTCGAGTTGCTCCCTGTCTCCCAAGTTATTCCATTGAGCTGGATTCTCTTCCAGGACTCCCCTCATGATGGCTTGCACCAGGAAAAACGTGGAGGTGATCCGAGCCCTCCTGGAGCACGGAGCCAACCCCCTGCTGAAGAACAAGGATGGCTGGAATTGCTTCCACATTGCCAGCCGGGAGGGGCATCCCGAGGTGCTCCGGTACCTCCTGGATGTGTCCCCAGGGATCTGGGACACGGAGAGCACCGTCGGGAGAACGCCTCTGCACACGGCAGGTAAAGGAGGCTCCCCTTGGGAGCGGGAGGGTTGGAAAAGGGGGAGCTGGGAAAGGATGGTTCCCTTGGAAAAGCCAAACCTCGGGGGAACAGCGGTGGATCCATCCCAGGAGATCCTCCACTGCCTGGGGCCTCCTTGGGACAAGGAGCTCATCCCTGCATCCCTGTCGTGGATATATCCGAGCTCCCACGTCTCGGAATACCCTTGCAACAGGCTTTTCCTTGCTGGTGTGTAGAGGTGGGAGTCACCCTTGGAAAATCCAGGGGTATCCTGGCACTTCCAGAGTCCTAAAAGCAGCTGAGAGGGACCTTTCGGGATGTGTTGACCAGTTAGTGGCCTCAAGCTGCTCCAGGGGAGGTTTAAATTGGATATTGGGAAAATTTCTCCGTGGAAAGGGTGGCCAGGCATTGGAAAGGGCTGCCCAGGGCAGGGTGGAATCCCCATTCCTGGAGGGATTTAAAATCCCCGTGGATGTGGCACTCAGGGACATGGTCAGTGGTGGGGAGGGGTTGGACTCCAAGGGCTCAGAGCTCTTTTCCAACCCGAACGATTCCCGATTCCAGTCATGGATTCAGGGTTCTGCTGTTCTCCCTTTGCTCTTGAGAAGGAGTTATCCCACGGTGAGAAATCCAGAGTCCCTTTCTGCCCAAGGGGAGGGATCCTCCCTGCTGGGAATACACGGGAGCTGCTGTCAGGGTTGGAGCCCAGCTTGTCCAATTCCCGCTCCCCTTCCCTTTTCCTTACTTTTAAAGGATTTATAAAGGATCTCTCAAGGGAATGAAGTGGTTTAGGGATCCACATCCATCCCCAGGCATGGTGGGGAGCAGGAGGACACAGATCCCATCCCGAGTGGGATTAGGCTGCATATTCCAGCGTCTCCACAGGAGGGATGAGCTTTGGCTGCCCAGTTTCCCAGAGAATTCCACCGGGATTGACTCTGGAAGGATCCCCCCTGCTGGGCTGTAATTCATCTCTTGGCTGTGCTGCTCCTGGCCTGTCATTCCCGTTGTTTTTCCAGCCCTTGGTCTGTCACACTCTGCTCCGTCAGCGGTGACAATTCCAGCCCTTGGGCACCGACCGAGTCCTTGTGCTTGACCTGGGAATGGAAAACAGGGAATGAGTCGTTTGTCCCAGGCTTTGCCTGAATGGGAAATGGCCAATCCTGGGATTTTTGGTGCCTTCTCCTGCCCTGGCTCATCCCAGGTTTCGTGTTTCCTTTCAGAGGGGTGGGGGTTGTGTTGGGAACTGGGAGCAGGATCAGGAGCGAGGTGAGGAAAAGGGGGATTTTTGACCTGGAGCTGGAAGTCTCTTCCCTGCCTCGCAGTGCTCGGGATCTGGGAATGCAGATGACACTGGGATCCAGCACCTGCTTCAAAGAGGTGTCTTCTGTTTGACTTCCCCATGGCAAAGCCCCAAATCCACGGTTTTGGGGAGATTTCTGGTCTTTTTCCTGATCCAGGTTAAACCCTGGATGGAGCAGTGGCCAGGAAGTGGGAATGGTTGGGAAGTGGGAATGGCTGGAGCTGCTTCTCCCAGTGGAATTCGATGGGATGGATGGTGCCGGAGGCAGCTGCTCCAGGAGGCTTAGCACCAGTATCCCCACGTATCCCAGTGGATATCCACAGGGATGAGGGCCTGGAGCTGCTGCTGGAGCTGCCGGGGGAAATCACGTCAAGACAAACTTCCCATATCCATGAATTTGCATCCCAAGGGTGTGGATATGAGCCCTCCAACCCGTGCCCACTCCAGCTGGCTCCCGGGCACACTTTTCCCTGGATAGATGGAGGGTCGTTTTCCTCCCTCGGGTTGATTCCTTAAGCTTTTGCTGCCTCCTGTATCCTGAGGGAAGGGAGCTGGGAAGGTGGAATTAGAGGAAGTGGAATTCAGTGGGATCTGAGCGTGGCAGCTTTCCCCGTGTCCCTGTTGCTGGCAAAGGATGGAATTGTGGAATTTGGAGTGGTTTTTCTTCCCAGAAGTTGGATTTGTTTTGTTTTTTTTTCAATCCCTGTGTTTCCATCAGCTCAGGGCAGGGAACCGAGAGCCCGAATCTGGGAAGACTGGGATTGGGATTCCAAGGAGCATCTTGTTCAGCTGTGTCTGAAGGTTGCTCCTGGGTCACACACGTTTGCCAGGAGCCCTTTTCCCATCTCCTGAGGGAGCAGCTCCAGGCTTGGCTTGATTCCTGCAGGAAAACAACAACAGCAACCAAAAGAGCGGGATCGAGGCTGTGAGAGGGTGAAAAGTTTGGAAACTGGGAACACACAGGGAATATTTCAGTGCAGGGTGTGCAGATCCTCCCCCACGGTCGTTTTCCCTTGGAGATGTTCCCGGCTAGGATTATTCCTTAGGATGGTGGGATGAGGAGGGCTGGAAATGCCATCCCGGCCCTTCCCCGGCTCCCTGCTTTGTGTTCCTTCTGCTTCTCCCGGATTTCACTCGGGGGAATCCACAAATACTTGGGAGAAAAGCTCTTCGTGCCATTTAACTTGGTGAGGAACAATGCCCGCATCCCATCCTTTCCCTGTTTTCCCATGGGACCGAGGAGAGGGGAGGCTTTCTGAACCACGACCAGAACCAAATCCCAAACCCAATCCGGCCCAGAACTCCCAATTCCCAGCCTTTTCCCTGGGAGTGATGCCTGTGTGTCCCCTCTCTCCCTGGCAGCGATGCACGGCCGTGCCCGGGTGGTGGAGCTGCTCCTGGAGCGGTAAGCAGAGCTCTTCCCTTTCCATCCCCTCCCATCCAGGGCCAGGCTCGGGACACAAAGGGCTGTTTGTGCCTCTCCTCTGGCTCTCCCCTCGTCCTCCAGCTGTTCCCCAGCTGCTCGGGGGCCTTGGGGACAAGGACACCCTCTGGATGAGCCACCAGGGGTGTGACACAACCCCCCCAGTTATGTAACTCAGCCCTCTTTTTCTTTTTTTCCCCCTGCTGATTCATTCCCGACGTGGCCGAGGCCGGATGGTAACAACAACAGGGATTTGGGCGCAGCTTTTCTAGGCTGGGCTTAGCCTCTGTTTTTGTGCTGTGAAGTGGGTTTAAGGCAGCCCAGTGACACTGGTCCCTTCCTGTGACTGCTGGAGCTGGAGAACCAGAGCCACAGCTGACCCCAGCCTTGTTAATACCTCGTTTAGGCCTGGCATAAACGGCCCTGTGATTCGAGCCAGGCTTTGGGGTTTAATTCAGTTCTCTCTCAGTTTAACCTGAGTGAGATTTGTTGGCTCTGATTTTCCACGTCGTGACTTGAGCACCTGGGTTTTTTTCCTGCCCTTCCTGGAGACCTTCTGGGCTGGGGGAAAGGGGATTCAAATGATCTGTAGAGCCCTGGCCTGGCCCAGTGAGCAGATCTGACCCCAAAAACCCCCAGCAGGTCATTCCTCAGGCCCTAAAACGCCAAGGGAGGTTTATCCATCAATGGGCGGGGTATATACACCCCATTTCTGATCCCAGTGCTGATAGTCTCCCTCCACGAGGATTTTGGGGCTGCCAACAGCCCTGCGCTCACTTGTGTCTCCTCTCCCAGGTGCCACTACAGACCTGACAGCAGAGACAAGTGTGGAGTCACCCCCTTCATGGATGCAATCCAGAATGGGCACGTGGGCATCGCCAGGCTGCTCCTGGAAAAACACCGGGTAGGTGCCCAAACCCTCCCCTGCCTCCTCCAGGCCCTGCCCCAGAACTGCCAGGGTGGCAAAGAAGGAACTTCCCAAACTGTAAGGAAGGGAATTGGGTAAAAGAGGCAGATTCCCTGTGGAGATGAGCAGGATTTTGCTGTGTAAGGTCACCACGACTCGGCTCCAGGTGAAGGTCCCGCCCTGGGGCAGGAATGATGGAATCATGGAATGCTTTGGGTTGGAGGGACCTTAGAGATGATCCAGTTCCAACCTCAACACCTTCCACTAGCCCAGGTTGCTCCAACCTGCCTTTGGACGCTCCCAGGGGTGGAGCAGCCACAGCTTCTCTGGGAAACGTGTCCCCACAGCTGGAGAAGTGGGGTGGTGACACCAGGTGGTGGCAGGAGGGGACAGGACGTGCCTGAAGCCTCCTGTGACCATCCCGGGGGTGGATAACACGGACACATCTGGCCAGGTGTTCTCCAGAGCCACCTCTGGCCCCCCTGTCTCCTGGCAGCCGTGTTGTCTCCCAGCAATCCAGTGTCAGCGGAGCAGGGACCACGCCCCGCAGGATTCATTGATTAGTTATTGATTAGTTATTGATTGCTGAGCGATCTGAGCTGGCTAGGGCCCCCTCAGGGCTCATTCCCACGGAGCGGTGACACTCCCTCATGGCTTTAATCTCCCGTTTCAGGCTCTGAAGGTGGGAGGGCACATTTCGTTTCCTACATTAATCCTGCCCATGGGGCAGCACTGGATCACTGGAAGCGTCGGTGCCTCGCAGGCTTTTTAAGCTCTCTCAGGAAGCTGGGAGATGCCTTGGCATGGGTCACTTCCATGGCTTTTCTGCATTGCAGGCCTGTCCTACAGCCACGGATGCCCTGGGAGCTCAGGCCCTGCACAGGGCAGCTGTGACAGCCCAGGATGGAGCCATCCAGTTCCTGGTGTCCGAGCTGGGCGTGGATGTCAACAGCAGAGCCACGGCCCTGCAGCTCCCGGCCCTGCACTACGCAGCCAAGGTCGGTCCCTCTTCCCAGAATTCCTTGGCAAAGCCCTTGCCAGGCTCCTCAGACAGCCTGGGTTAGGGTGCTGGGGGATCTGCACTCCTGGCTCGTCCTCTGCCGCTGTCCATGTGCTCCTGGCCAGTCCCATTCCCTGTTTCCTGGGCGGCAGAAGGGTGGGCAGCGGGGCAGAGGGGAGATTGTCCCTCTCGTGTCCATTCTGAGGAGATTCCACCTGGAACACTGTGTCCAGCTCTGGGGAACAACAGCAGGAGAGTCCAGAGGAGGGGCCGGAGATGGTGCAGGGCTGGAGCCCCTCTGCTCTGGAGCCAGGCTGGGAGAGCTGGGGGGTCACCTGGAGAAGAGAAGGCTCCAGGGACACCTGAGAGCCCCTTTTGGGGCCTGAAGGGGCTCCAGGAGAGCTGGAGAGGGACTGGGGACAAGGCGTGGAGGGCCAGGACACAGGGAATGGCTTCCCAGTGCCAGAGGGCAGGGCTGGCTGGGACATTGGGAAGGGATTGCTGGCTGGGAGGGTGGGCAGGGGCTGGGCTGGATTTCCCAGAGAAGCTGTGGCTGCCCCTGGATCCATCCCTGGCAGTGCTCAGGTTGGACGGGGCTTGGAGCAACCTGGGATAACGAGGGCTGTCCCCATGCCGGGGGGTGGGAGTGGATGACCTTTAGAGGTCCCTTCCCACCCAAACCATTCCATGACTCCGTGCCTGAGCAGCTCCAGGAGGGGCAGAGGACGCCCAGCTGTGGGAGAGGAGAGGTGGGAAGGCGGAGGGAGCTCCCGGGTCCTTATCTGTGTCCTTCACTCCGGAGCTGTTTTGAATTCCAGGCAGTGAGAATCCCTGGAGCTTTGTCCTCCTCCCAGCTCATGGCTGCGTGGGAAGCAGGGCCTGGTGGGCTGTGGGTCCTGCAAGGCAGATCCCAAAACCTCCCTCCTGCTCCCTGGGGTCCCTCTGACCGGGATCCCTCCTGCTCGGCACTGTCACTCCACACCGTGCTGGCAACTAGGGAATGTCCCTGGCCACATCCCGGGATGTCAGACCTCCTGGGCGCTTAGAGCCTGCTCTACACTTGCAGTGGGAATAAAGGAGCATCCCAGCATCCCGCTCCTGCCAGCCCCTCGGTGCCACTCCTCTGGGAATGCTGGCGGCAGCGTTCTCCTGCGGCACGATCCAGCCGTGCCATTCCCAGCTCCCACAAAGGAGTCCTTTCTCCCAGCTCCCCTTCCTCATGCTCCCAAAAAGCCCTTCTGGTTGCCAAGGGTACGTTGTGGGGAATACAATGAGCCTTGGAGAAGATCCCAGCTCCCTCCTGGCTGATTAGGGAATGATTTGCTGGGTTTCTCTGCCTTGCCCGGGCTCGGTGTCACTTTGTATTTACAGCATCGTTTGTTTGGGGGTTTTCTTTGGGGTTGTTTTTTATTTTATTTTATTTTTGCATTTATTAAGCACATGAAAATCGAATGACGTGTTTTCAGCTCAATTTGCTGCCAAGGCTGTGGCAGCTGAAGCAGTTCCTGGCTCCATGTCTTTTGCCATGGAGAAAGGGAGTGAGCGCAGCAGGGAAAGGGAGCCTCGAGCGCTGGGAAGATGTTATGGGATCCTGCAGGGATGAGGGAAAAGGGGGGAGGGTGGGGATCAAAATCAGAGCTTTCCATTCTCATGCTGCACCACAGTTCATGGCATTGAGGAATTCCAAGCTCAGGCACGTTATTTAGGGAGAGAGGATGGGTTTGTGGGGAAAGGAGAGAGGAGGAAGGTGGGCTGTGCTGCGATTCCCCCCGTGGAGTTTGGAATTGGCTCCTGGCAGAGGAAGGAGGGAGGGCAATGGGGGTCATGGCTGGCTGTGCCTTCTCCCAGGGCATCCCAAATCCTGGAGTAATCCTTCAGGGAAGCCACAGCCCACATGAGCAGCAGGTTCTGCTCTTGGAGCTGAAATAACCTCGGGAAGAGCAACTCGAGATCCCCTGGGAGTTAAAGGGATTTGGAAAGCTGGAGAGGGACTGGGGACAAGGCGTGGAGGGCCAGGACACAGGGAATGGCTTCCCAGTGCCAGAGGGCAGGGCTGGCTGGGACATTGGGAAGGGATTGCTGGCTGGGAGGGTGGGCAGGGGCTGGGCTGGATTTCCCAGAGAAGCTGTGGCTGCCCCTGGATCCATCCCTGGCAGTGCCCAAGGCCAGGCTGGAGCACCCTGGGACACGGGGAGGTGTCCCTGGTGGCATCTCTGTGGCCCATTCCCATGGGATAACAGGGACGTGCCAGCTGTGCCAGGGCAATCCCTGCCTCCTGGATCCAACCTGCTGACCCTGACTTCCATCTGCTCCAAGATGCTGTGGAGCTTGGAGCAGCTCCTGGGATCCCAGATTTAAGTGTGACAGGGCAGATGTGTGCCCCTGCACCTTAGGGATGAACAAGCTGCTCCCAAATCCCATGTTCCACTGCAGGAAGGACACGGACACACCATCCAGACACTGCTGTCCCTCGGTGCCGATATCCAGGCTAAGGATGGGAAGGGCCGTTCTGGTAAGGAAGGAGCTGTTTGTCACCTTCTTTGGGACTCTGGGAGCTTCCCTGAGTGCATCCCAACCTCCACATCATCCCCACGCCCTGTCTGCCCAGCAGAGCCTGCAGAAACATTCCAAATCCATGGATGCAAAAGGCTCTGGCAGCGGCGTGACGGATGAAACCAGGGAGGGTTTTTTTTTCCCACTTTTCATTGACTGGTTTTCTCCTTGCTGGAATTTCTGATGTCTGCCATGGGGCTTTTCCCTTGGGGAAGAACAGGGATGCAAACTGGGGAAGAACAGGGATGCAAATTGGGGGGGTTTCTCTTCACCCACCTCCTCATTTTTTCCACGAGACTTTCCGGAGCTTCGGTTCTCCGCCTCGCTGGAATTTGGCTGCAAGGAGCCTGTTCTGGAGCACGCTGGATGCACAAACACACGGATTTCAGGAGCTCTCAGACCTCAATTTCTCAGCAAACAGCCCAGAAATGGCTTATGAGCAAATAATAACACAGGGCTGGAGCGTAAATAGAGTTGCTATAGCGATGCCGGAGTCGGCATTCCCGGCGGGAGAGGCTCGGGCAGCTCTTGCATCAGCATCTCTCTCTCAGGGAAAAAAAACATGGGAATGGTTTCAGCCATTGCCAAAATTGGCACCTCACCCAGTCCTCAGGTTTGGCTGAAAACACCTGGGGATGTCTCCACATCCGTGCCCTCCATGAGGGAATTCCAGCTCTGCTGAGCTCCTCCGGCTTTGGGATGTTCTTTCCCTGGCTCCAGGTGCTGGGTTTGTGTCACTGCGTCCTTGGGAAGCTCCTCATCCTGCGTGGATTATCCGTGGGGATCAGGATGCTTGTTAGATCAAAGGAAGACCATTTACACAATGAGGGTGTTGAGACACAGGTTTCCTGGAGAGGAATATCCAAGGAGTCCCTGGGAACATCCAAGGCTTGGTTTAGGGAGTAAATCCCAGCTCTGCTGAGCTCATCCAGCCCTGGGATGTTTTCCATGGCTCCTCCTGCCTGTTGGATGCTGGGTTTGTGTCACTGTGTCCTTGGGAAGCTCCTCATCCAGACTGGGCACCTGCATGGATTATCCATGGGGATCAGGATGCACACTGGATCAGGTACAAGGAAGAAATGCTTTATAATGAAGGGGATGAACCAGGTTTTCCAAAGAGGTAGTGAATTCCCACCCCTGGGAACACCCAAGGCTGGGCTTGGGGAGTAAATCCCAGCTCTGCTGAGCTCATCCAGCCCTGGGATGTTTTCCATGGCTCCTTGTGCCCACTGGATGCCCCATTCCCCAGCATCTTTGCTGGGTTTGTGTCACTGTGTCCTTGGGAAGCTCCTCATCCAGACTGGGCACCTGCATGGATTATCCATGGGGATCAGGATGCACACTGGATCAGGTACAAGGAAGAAACGCTTTATAATGAAGGAGGTGAACCTTTATGCTTTATAATGAAGGTTTTCCAAAGAGGTAGTGAATTCCCACCCCTGGGAACACCCAAGGCCAGGCTGGCAGCGGTCCCTGCCCATGGCAGGCGCTGGGACTGGCTCATCCCCGGCATCCCTTCCCACCCCAACCGTTCCATGATTCCCGCTTGGCTGGCTGTTCCAGCTGGGCACGCTGAGCTGAGCGCCCCCCGTGTCCCCCAGCCCTGCACGCCGCCTGTGCCGGGCAGCAGGTGGAGGCCACGCGGATCCTGCTCCGTGCCGGGCTCCAGGACGCTCCGGATGGCTCGGGAATGCTGGCCCGGCAGCTCGCCAGGAAGCAGGAGCTCATCCAGGTCCTCCAGGAATGCCACCTGAGCACATGAGACACGGTGAGAGGAGCCAGGTTGGTTCCCACACGGTATGTGGTTGTCACGGGATTTAGGTGAATTTGTTGGAAATGGGGTTTTCCCCCAAAAAATGGAGTAGGGAAGCCGAGCTTGGCACTTGGGGATATAATAAATGTGAGATTAAATGGGATTATCTCCAAGAGATAATGGGTGTGATGGGTGGGGGGCTTCCCCAGGAGGGTGGGCAGGCCCTGGCACAGATTCCTCGGGAAAGTTGTGGATGCTCCTGGATCCCTGGGAGTGTCCAAGGCCAGGACGGGGCTTGGAGCAACCCGGGCTAGTGGGAGGTGTCCCTGCCCAGGGCAGGGGGTGGGATGAGGTGATCTTTGAGGTCCTTTCCAACCCAAACCATTCCATGGTTCTGTCCCACTCCTTTACTGACCCATCCTTGGAAATTTGTGGCTGTTCTTTCCCTCCCAGATTCCAGGGCTGAACTTCCTTCCTGGGGCAGCTCCCAGAGCACCCAAACAGCTGAGGCTGCAGCTCCCTGAAGGCAAATATCCAGGGAAGATGCCACTGCATGGGACCTGCTGGGACATCCCCACACCATGGACATCCTGAAGGAGAAGATAAAACTGGATTGTGGATTTTACAGCCCTTCATGGACCTGCTCTCCACTAATCTCTAAAACTGCTTTAATTGCCACCTCTGGATAGGGCAAGGACAGGGAATCTTCCAGCTGCATCCACCCTTTATATCCTTTCTGTAGCACAAAGCTGATGCCAAACCCTGCTGGGATCAATAGCGGGACCTCAACCTTGCCGTGGCATTGAGGGTCTTGGGAGCAGGCTGGAAAAAAGGAGCTGGAATTATAAATTCCATAGAGACTTGTCTGTACGTAATGCCAAGATGGAAAACCGATGGGACTCTGTGTTTTTTTGGGATGTTAAAAATCCGACAGGGAATGAGTTAAAGTTGTCGTGTTTGTCCCGTCTGTGAAGGAGGTTCCTCCCCAGGAGGGAAAGCTGAATTAATCTGGGAGGTGCTGGTGGATGGTGCGAGCTGGCTCAGCCCCTGGGTGGGCCAGGAAGTGCTTTTATTCCTCTAAAAATCCCACATCATTCCATAAATCCAGTGCCGGCCTCCATACAGTGAACAGCAACCTGGGAAATGCCAGGGGCTGCCTCATTCCACAGGTTTCTCCCAGGGAAGAGCCCTTCCCATCTTTCTTGCTGCTTTTGCTGTTGTCCCTCACGTCAGGGTGGGAGCCAAGGAGTCGGGAGACTTGTGCTCATGGGAATGTGCTGGGAAGAGCTTGGCAGTGCCAGACTCTGTGTGCAAATCCACTTCCCAAATCCATGCTTTGGGTGGGAAGGGACTTAAAAATCACCCAGTTCCAACCCCGACACCTCCCATTGTGCCAGGGTGCTCCAGCCTGGCCTTGGGCACTGCCAGGGATGGATCCAGGGGCAGCCACAGCTTCTCTGGGCAATCCAGCCCAGCCCCTGCCCACCCTCCCAGCCAGCAATCCCTTCCCAATGTCCCAGCCAGCCCTGCCCTCTGGCACTGGGAAGCCATTCCCTGTGTCCTGGCCCTCCACGCCTTGTCCCCAGTCCCTCTCCAGCTCTCCTGGAGCCCCTTCAGGCCCCAAAAGGGGCTCTCAGGTGTCCCTGGAGCCTTCTCTTCTCCAGGTGACCCCCCAGCTCTCCCAGCCTGGCTCCAGAGCAGAGGGGCTCCAGCCCTGCACCATCTCCGGCCCCTCCTCTGGACTCTCTCCAGCAGCTCCACGTGCTCCTGCTGTTGTTCCCAGAGCATCAAAACGGAATAAATCCGATGGTTCTCTCTTGGTCAAACCGTCTCCCTCTTGGGATGGCACTGAGGCACGGCTCCTCATCACCTCTCGGGCTGTGGAATCAGGGAATCTTTAGGTTGGAAAAGCCCTCGGAGACCATCGAGCCCAACCACCCTCAGCACAGCCAGTTCCCACTAACCCACGTCCCCACGCGCCACATCCAGGTGTCCTTTAAATCCCTCCAGGGATGGGGGCTCCCCCACTTCTCCCAGGCTTTCCTGAGGTTGGTGGCCACGGATCCATTTGGGATGTGCCCTTTCCTACCTCTCAGGAGCTGCTGGTGGTTTCCACTCCATCCTGTCCCCCTTCTCTGTGAGTTCCAAGGATTCCCCCCCCGGCTGTTGTCTCCCAAGCCTGATATCCCACTGGTGGGTGTGATCCAAGGGCTCACACTGACCTCTCCTTGCACAGCCAGCCCTTCCTGCTCATCCTCGTGCACATTCCAGCTGCAGGTGGCTCCACACAGACATTCCTTGAGCCCTCCAGCCTCATCCCAAGCTGCCTGCCTGTCACTGACTTTTCCAAGGAGAATTCCTGGTGGAGGCTGATGCAGAGCGACGGCTGTTCCTTCATCCACGGATATTGGAGAGGTAGGAAACCTTTCCCTGCTGCTTGGCCCCCGGGAATGAGGCATCTCCAACAGATCCAGTGCTGCTCCTGCATCCCCTCATCCATCTCTCCAGCCTTTGCTCTTCCAAATATCCAGGTGATTGCCAGGGAGGGATTTTGGGGCATCACCCGGTTCTCCACCATTCCCAGTGTCCTGGCAGAGGCAGGGAATGCAGCCCTAGGATGAAGTTAAGATGTCTTAAGGTCCCTAATCCATGGCCACCAGAGCCATAAGCAGCTTTTCCAGCTTTTCCGTGCCCGCTGCGGATGTGCTCCCTCCCTGGGATGCTGATCCATGGGGGCTTCCAACCAACCCCGGCTGGGAAATTCCCACCTCCTGCCAGGAAATAGGAGGCGGAGGATTAAAAAAAAAAAACCCAGACCTCTGAAACGCAAGGAAAAGCTCCAATCTTCTGGAAAACTCGGGGTTTGGATGGGGATGGGCGGGATTTTCCATGAGGAGCGAGATCCTGGATGAGAGGAAACCTGTTTTGGGGTGATAAGGGGGAGTGGGAGAGGTGTTGGAGAAGGGAAGTAGAAATACACTGGGATTATCATTGTTTGGCCCTAAACTGAGGGACCCCCAAATTGAGAATCCCCCCCTAAATGAGGAAGTTTAGGAATTGAGGAAGATTGAGGAAGCTCCCCTAAACAGAGGACCCTCCCTAAACTGAAGACCCCCCTAAATTGAGGACCCCCCCCCAAACAGAGGACCACCCCCTAAATTGAGGAC
>VWZF01001455.1:46695-56829 GCA_013396755.1 Sclerurus mexicanus | reverse complement strand
TCCCTCCCCGTCCATCTGAATCCCCCATCCCTATCCCCATCCACCCGGATCCCCCCCCCGGCTCCCGGGGGGCCCAGGAAATGCGGTTGTTTTGCGGAGGGAGGGCGGGGGACGACTCGGACAATAAAACGCCGACGGGGATTTACTGCCTTTTATTTATTTTTTACATTATTACCTCATTTTTTCCCTTCACGCATCTCTTCCCCCCTCACACCCCCAAACCTGATGTGGCTGCAGGTCCGTGGAGGGAGGAGGCAGCCGTGGTTATCCCCCCGCCTCCATCCCCATTCCCGCTCCGCCTTTGCAGCCTTCGGCTCCATCCAGCCCTGACTGCAGCAGGAGGGGGATGGGAGGCTGGCGAGCCTGGCTTTTCCCCCCTCCCCAAAAACCCCCGGTGCTGCGCTGCCGCTTCATGCCGGTGCTCCCTGAGGAGAGCTGACAGCTGCTGCGGGTGCGGCGCAGGGAGGGCGATGAGCCGCCGAGGGGCTTTGTCCTATTGTGGGGGATGCAGCCCTCGCCGCAGGCAGCCCCGGGGAGAAAAACATGGCAGTGCCGCTGCCCTGAGCTCTGCTGGAGCATTCCTCCCGGCTCCTGCATCCCGGGAGCCCGGGGAGATGGCACGGCGGGGCGCACTGCAGGCTGCGAATGCGAGGCATTGTTTGAGGGAAGGGGGGGAACAAAATCCAGAATGGTGCAGGGAAGGTTTTCCTCGCCGTGGAACGGCCTTTTCTGCTTTTGTTTCCAGCTGTGAACAGGGAAAGGTGGCTGGACAAAGGGGTCTCTTTGGGGTTTCCCCCGCTTCCCCACCGTGGTGATTAAATTGGAATCCATGCCTTTCCTCCTGTGCTTTTGGAGCTGGGATTGACAGGTTGTGGTGGCTGCTGGCACGGGCCCCCTTGGAGGGCAGAGCTGGGTTATCGTGCCCCGCTTTTGGCTTTGGGAAGAAAGGAGCAAAGCCAGGATATGGCACAAAGGAAACGTGCAAAGCGTGGCAGTGTCTTCCCAGCTGCTGCCATAGGGAAGACCCAACTTTCCTGGTTGCTTTCATTCCTTTCTCTCAAAGCTCTTCCTTTGAGGTGTAGGAATGAATGGCTTAGGAGGAAAAAGCTTCTTCCCTTTGATAGGGAAAGCTGGAGTCTGTCCTAAAACCTGTCCCTGGCTCAGCAAGGCAGGGAAAGGGACTTCTGGGGAGGTGAAATATAATGAGCTTCCAGTGAAGGGGCCTCCAATAGATCCGAGCTCCATTAACATGTTAATTTATGCTTTAGAGTGAGTGGGGTATCAGGTTGGTGAACACGGGGCTTAATCTCAAACTGACAAATTCCAGTGTAAATTTGACAAAAGGCCCCTTGTGAAATCACTTTTAAGACAAGCTCCTGCTAATGAGCAGCAGTTGAGTTAAAAGGAATAAATTAGGGCCTTATTTTGAGGTGTGCTGACCACACTCCAGAGCCTGGGAATATACCAGAGCCGTATTTTCCTTCTGATGTGCTGGCTTTCCCTCTGAAATACTAATTAGGATGGACTTCATCTTGTCTGGAGCAGCTGGTGTGGAAGAGAATGGAAACCAGAGGTTCTGGTGCAGCCAGGAAATCCTGAAATTCCCAGTGTTGGCTCAACCATAGTGGCTGACGAGTGGTGTCAGAGCAGAGCTGGATCAGGCTGGGCCACAGGACTCTTCCACAGGCAGAGGAGGCATCAGACTGGGAGCCTGAAAGTTGCTCCTCCAACTTTGATCTGGTCAGGCTTCCTGAGGAAAAGGGACTGGGAAACATGTCTTGTTATTTCTTTCCTTTTCCAAAGAGCCTTGAGCTGTCGTGGAAGTTCTGATGATGTTTGCAGCCACTCCTTCCTTAAAGCTGGCCCTGGAAGGAGCCAGCTCTGCTGCTGGAGCCCCATCAGGCCGCTGTGGTAGCTCTGAGGTTGTGCCCCTGCTGCTGATCTGGAGGGGATTTTCTTTCCTTTTCCAAAATGAAAGTTCAGTTGTTGGTTTCAAGAGGAAAAACAAATTGTTGGAGCCTTTGTAAAAGAGCACAAACACACCCATTGTAGTGGTCCTTCTGGTTGGGTCTGTGGGGCCACCACTGCGTGAGTGCACGTGTGAATTCCACTCGGATGGATCTGGATGTGCACCATGAATATTTCAGGTGTTAATCTCTTCCTCAAGCAGTACCCAAGGCCTAGGGCAGCTTTAGGACTGGCATTACTGGCACTCAAACTCTTTCAGCTTTTCCCTTCTGTGTGCTCAGCAGAGACCCCCTTGCAGTGCCAAGCTCGTAGAGATGCGTTTTATCACTCGGGAAAAATAATCCCAGTGCATTTTTAGTCTTGAATTACTGCTGATCCAACAGCCTCCAACTTCCACGAGGTGTAATTAACTCCATGGCTCCTCCTGAGCCCTCGTGCACGGAGCAGTGCTGAAGTGCCAGGCCCTGTTTGCTGCACAAGGAGAGCTGGTAGATGTTCCAGCTGCCTCATTCCTGGTGGGAAGGGCTCCTCCAAGTTGCTGGAGTCTTAATAGCTTTAAGGTCCTTGGTTAAGGCTTGTCACGTGCACCACGCGTTGCAGATTAGGGATCATCTTCCTGCAGACTTGCTGCACAAACTCGTGGTTTTAAACTCAATTAAAACCTGGTTTTAATCTCTAATTAAAACTCTCTTTTAATCTGGTACAGTGATCCCGGGCCAGAGAACTCCTTGGGTTTGTGTGTTCACACTTGGCTTTTCAGTTCACCTGAATTTGCACCTCCCTGGTCTGGAAGTCTGGAAGTGGCTGGGTCCTCCCCAGGGATATTTGGGAGTGGGATGTTGTGCCCTCTGACAGGCATTCGTTCTCTGCCCTCTGCACTGTCTGATGTGGGTTATTTGCCATGAATTTTGGGGAGAATTAACCCATCCTGATCAGCCCCAGCAGGTGAACTCCATATTCCTCCTGGGGTTTCACTCTTTGCAGGCTGAGCTAAGCTTCTTACCTGCCAGCTGCCTGCCTGCCTTAAATCCATCGCAAAGATGCAGATTCACTTTCTGCAGGAGCAGAGGAACCAAACTCCTTGGTTCGGGATATATTTAGTCCTGCAGGCACAGGCCTCTTGCTTGAAGAGCCTAAAAAAAGCACCTCCGAGTGACTGTGAGGACCAAGGGGAGAGTGCCCATCCTCTGGTAGCCGAGGGCATTGTGCAGGTGCAGCGAGGAGTGGCTCGGGCAGTTTCCAGGATGAGCTCGAAGGATTGTGCAGGCGCAGTGAGGAGTGGCTCGGGCGGTTTGTAGGAGGAGCAGAGCTTTGGATCAGGCTGGAATGTGGCGGATGTAGCCAATGTGTGAGAGAGGGAATTGCCTGGGCGGTGGAAACACCGTGGTGATGACACAGCTCCCGTGTCACCTGGAGCAGAGGATCTCCAGAGGTCCCTTCCGAGGCCGCGTTCTGTGACTCCTGTGGCCAAGGCGCGGCCCTGCCTTTCGAAGAAAGAGCCCTGGTGGTGCCAGAGCCCGTTGTGGAAGCCGAAGGGATTTTGCTCCGTCCTGCCCTCAGACGGAGCGACGCTGGCTCGAGTTTCCATCGGTCTGTCTGAGTCTTTCTGAACTGCCGCCCTACTTGGAGGAAATCCATGGAAACCGCCTTGCCTCCCTCCATTCCTCAAGGCTCCTGCCTGCAGAAGGTCTATTCACCACCAGTTCCTGCATACAAGGGAAGAGCTGATATCTTAAGCAAGCCTGGAAACACCAATACCTCCGAGTTCCTCCTTACTCCTGTTTTTCTCCCAAGGATTTGTGTCGGATGTGCTGCCTCCACATTCCCAGTGCCCGTTTCCCCCTGGTTCCGTGCTCTCTGGCCATTTGCCGATGCCGTCAGCCGCGCCAAGACTTGCTCTGTCATCCATTCAGACACAATGAGCCCCTGGGAGCCCGTCGTAACCCGACCTGGCCTGGGCTCTGGATTA
Source organism: Sclerurus mexicanus (assembly GCA_013396755.1). Lineage (NCBI taxonomy): Eukaryota > Metazoa > Chordata > Aves > Passeriformes > Furnariidae > Sclerurus > Sclerurus mexicanus. The sequence goes on along the minus strand of VWZF01001455.1, from coordinate 52,892 downwards.
TAGCAGCAGTTTGCATGGAGCCCGTGCTCTGTCCCTCTGGACACTGGGAGCAGTCCCTGCCGTGTCCTGCTGCTGCCCTCAGCAGCTGCTCCCTGCTCCCCTTTGCCTGCTGTTGTTCATGTACAGCGAGACCTCCCCACATCTGAGCTCTGACGCTTCCCCTTCTCTATTTGCAGCCAAACCCCCCTTCCCACCCCTTCCAGGATCGGTTCAGGCTGGTTGTTTTCCTCAGTCCCTGACCCAGAGCGCACCAGGACGTGGCCAGCGGTTCCTGGTCGCGCCCCAGCGGGCGGGGAGCGCTCCAAAGGAATTGCTGAGCTGGGAGGATAAATCTATTGTGCATCCCGTGCGTTTTATGGCCGTGCCACCGGCTCATGAAAGGCCTGCCTGGAACTCCGGGGCTCGGCAGGAGCCTGGGGGATGGAAGGGACGTGTTAAATGAGCCTTGGATGACAGAGGGGCAGAGGATCTCCACCTCAGTCCTTGCAGTGGTGTTTAGTGGCTGTGAAATAAGATGGAAAAGGTGCTTAAGGCTTCTCATGTCTTGTGTTGGTACCCAAATCCAGCCTGGGGAAGGGAGACACGCTCGCTGTGTGCATTTCTGGGAATATGGAGCAAGGAATGCTTTGAAGTTAAATGGAGGAAGGAAATCAGCTGACAGCCAGCCCAATGCATGTAACTTCTGCAGCCTTTACTGTAGCTTCATTCCTCCCTTTGATACTTGGTTTGTGTGAAATGCTGGTTGGCCTCCTCGTGGCTCAGCTCCAGCGTGGACACTTGCAGTCCTGTGCCACCATCTGGCAGAGCTGGTGAGCCAGGGCTTTGGGAGATGTTCCAGGGCGAGAAAATGGCAGGGTAGAGCAGAGAGGCCAAGCCCAGAGCCCTCAGTTGCTCACAGTGGTTAGAGGTGATGATGCACTCGGGCCCCACATCACACGTGGCTAATCATTAACATCAGCCACTTTCACTTCTGCAGTTCCTCGGCGTTGTAGGCCTTGAGTAGTGTCTTTACACAGGGCCTGGTGCAGCCATGGCTGCTGGGAGGGCGTCTGCCTGCTCAGGCTGTGTGGAAAAAGAGGAGGGGCCTTGCAGCACTGATCTGGAAGGTGCTGGAAGGAGCAGCTGGTGGATCACGGAGAGGTTTTGTGGGAAGTGCTGTGGCCAACTGTTCACAACCCACGTGGTGGTCACAAAGCCTTGTGGGCACCGCATTTGCCTCCCCCCACGACTCCAGGGGTTGAATTTGGAGCGTCCTTGCAGTGCCCTGGGCAGCTCCAGCTTTGCTGCTCAGCTCCTTGGCTGGATTAGGGCCGTGTCCTGGTGTGTGACAGACCGGCTAGCAGTGCCTCGCCATTCCGACGGAGCAGGTTTGCCCGGGAAGCACCAGAACAGCAAGTCCTCGTGCCACCAGTCCCTGCCAGGCATCCCCACCCCTAGAGGTGTTTGCACCCTTCAGAACCAAACAACCCCCCGAAGCTGCCGGGGGTGGGCTGGCCTGTGGCTGAGGAAGTTGTAGGAGATTTTACAGCTTCCTTTGCATCAAGGGTTGCCTGGAGTTAGGATTTACACGTGGTGTAAACATAAACATTGCACAGTGGGAGACTTCTGGTGTTTGTGGTTTCCCTGAGTGGCCAAGTGACACCTGCCTTGGCCAGTGTTGCTGGAATGGAGTTTGAAATAAACCTCCTGAAACCCACAGTGGGGGAAGCGACACAGGAGGAGAGTCCTGGGCAAGGTCCTCATGGAGTGAACATGTGAAATGTCTCACAGAGACACGGATCTCTGCCAGGAGGGCCGAGCTGGGCAGGAATGTCTTCTCCACTCCTGGGAGCGGTGGCATCTCCCAACAGCTGGATGGGGGGCTTTACAGGCTGAGTGAAAGATAATCACAGCGTCATGGAACAGTTTGGGTTGGAAGGGACCTTAAACCCACGCAGTAAGACCCACCCATAACATGAGATGTGGCTGGGACCTTCCAACGGGATCTTGTTGATGGTGAACAAGAGCTCAGTTGCAGACATAACTGTGCTGCTGGGGGGAGCTGAGGCAGAGCAAGATCAGTAAAACCTCCCTGATAAGCCGTCCTAAGCACACAAACATTTGAGTTTTTGTTAAGCTCTTTGGCTCGTGAATGCCAGAGCCAGAGCAAAGTCGTGTTTTGTGGGGATTTAGCAAGTCCTGAGCTGGTTCTGCAAGTTGCGGCTTGTGTGTCCTCCTTGGGGCTGCATTCAGAGCCAGCGGCTGACCTGCTGCTCCAGGCAATCTCAGTGGGCACAGAGCAAGGATAGCAGAGTGTCTGCTGAAGTGATAACCTCCCAGAGGGCTTTGTTTATTCTTTATAAATAAATAAAGGGAAGCTGCTGATTCTCTTACGTTTCCCAGGGTGGCAGATGTTAATGATTGAGGTTTTGAGCAGACTCATTGAAGTCCAGGTAAGATTCTGTGATCCTGCTGCCTCTCCATGGACATCCTTACATTGTCAGCTGCTGTCTTAGGAGGAGAGATTTCCCAAATCCGCCTCCAGTGCACGAAATTCCCAGAAACTCCCTCAGTGAAGGTGGTGGTTGTGTAGTTAAAGCCCTTGGCTGGCTTGCCCAGAGCAGACAGGCCTGGTAAGGAGTTAATCCGCTTCCAGGAGGTGTCTGAATCCTGGAGTGAGGCAACTGCTGTGTTTGTTTTCACAGGACCCTGCAGGTTCCTGCCAAGCCAGGCACACAGTCAGCTGTCTGAACATGCTCTTCCTTAGGGAAAATGGGAAGGAGGATGCTCCAGTGCAACTAATGTGTCCTCTGCATCCCTTCCTTCCTGCAGGAATGCATCCTCTCCGGGATCATGTCAGTGAATGGGAAGAAAGTCCTTCACATGGATCGTAACTCTTACTATGGAGGGGAAAGTGCATCCATTACACCCCTGGAAGATGTAAGTATGGAGCTGACACTCGCTGCTGGAAAAGGGCCCTTGTTCCCAGTGATCCCGAGGGGGATTGGAATGAATTACTCTTCAGGGTTTCCTTGGAGGAAGGGTGTTTGGTGGCACTTCCTCCCCAGATACTGTGTGAGTTTGTAGCTGGTAGACAGCACTTGTTTTCTGGAATTCCCAGCTAAATTGTAGATATTCACTAAGAAATGTCATGTTGAACAGTATTTCGGTTCCTCAGGTTATAAATTCCCAAACTTTAAGCCTTGGAGGAAAAAAAGACTGGGTGAGCAGAGTAACTCTGCCTGCTTCTTACTATCACAACTGACTGGATGTGTTTCTGTGCTGCATCAAAAATCAAACGAGCTAAAACTCTGGCCAAAAACTGGCTCTGAAGGGCTTGTGTTCAGCTGGGAGCTGTGGGCGTGGAAAGTGTGTACATGTGTGGGAGAAATGACACCCAGAGAGATTGCCTGGGCTATAATAAGTTCTGTATTCTCTCTCCAAAGCTCTACAAAAGGTTTAATCTCCCAGGGACTCCACCAGAATCCATGGGGCGGGGAAGAGACTGGAACGTGGACCTCATTCCAAAATTCCTTATGGCTAACGGTGAGTGATGCCCAGCCCAGCCTGGGTTACTGGTGGGTGCTGGAGTGGGGCAAACAGACTCAGTCCTCCCTTACCCTTTGGTCTGGGTGTTCCAGTATGGGACTGGTCTACACCAACCCCCTGTGTGTTCCAGTGCAGGCAGGTCCAGGGGCAGCTCCCTTTGCCAAAAATCAGCCACTTTTTGTGGAATCTCATCCCTGAGGCGCGAGGGGATGGGTGTGTTGTGCAATGCCAGCCTGGCTCAGGGTTAGGTAGATCCCAGCCAAGGCCTGCTTGCTCTGGGCCCAGCTTGCTGTGGGAACTGAAGGTGGTGCTGCCTGGAAGGGTTTGGAAGGGCTGCCTCGGGAGCAGCTCTGCCCTCTGGCTCCAGCCCAGCTGGCTGACTCGTGCCAAACCTCCTTGCAGGTCAGTTGGTAAAGATGCTGCTCTACACAGAAGTTACTCGTTACTTGGACTTCAAGGTGATCGAGGGGAGCTTCGTCTACAAGGGGGGGAAGATCTACAAAGTCCCTTCCACTGAGGCAGAGGCTTTGGCATCCAGTGAGTAGCTGCACCTTGGTGGTTCCCTCCCGAGTTTGCTGTCCCTACACAGGCAAAACCCACACCCTGGGGTATTCTCGGTGCTCCTCCTGTTTTAAGGAGCATCCTCAGGGCTCTCCTGCACCTCCTGGACTTCAAACACCACTTGGAGTGGGAGCCTTGGGCTTCCTGAGCCTCTGAGTTAGAGTTTTCTTGGAGCTTCCCAAGGGAGCTGCCTGTTGTGGTGAGAGTCTGGTAGAGTAAGAGGTTACACCTGGGCCCTGTGCTCCCAGCTCTGCCATAAATACTTAATGTTCAGTCTTTGTTGGAAAATGTCACAGGCGAATTAGAATGACTAATTCCACCACGTGGAAGCAACTCAAACCTCAGTTGTTGCCTCCTTAAATTTCCCCCTGCTGATAGAACTACTGCTCGCTCATAATGGCTCAGGAGATCTATCAGGAGCTGGTGGAGGGCGTTCCATGAGCTCCAGATGTGGGATGTGTTTAGACAAAGTGACTCCTGCAGTCAAGGCTCCTGGTCTGGAGCTCTGAGCCTTGTTCGTGGCAGATACTCCAGTTTGGTGAATCAGTCAGTTGTTCCTTCCATTGTCTCCTGCGTGGTCTCCAAGAGATTCATCCTGGCAGGAGCAGGAGGTGCTGCCTCTGCCCTCATGTGCCAGCAAATCCAGTCGTGCTTCTCCAATTTATGGAAAACTGAAGTGCATAAAGTGCCCTGTCCAGTCTCACCTTTGGGGTTTGGAGTGAGGGGACNCCACCCAAACCATTCCATGATCCATGCCTGCAACCCTCAGCAGTTCCTCCCTGCTCTGTGGCCGTGGAAAAGCCACGTGATCCCTGCGTGAGTTGTGACCAAGCCCCTCGTTTCCAGGCTTAATGGGCCTGTTTGAGAAGCGCCGCTTCCGCAAGTTCCTGGTGTACGTGGCCAACTTCGATGAGAATGACCCCAAGACCTTCGAGGGCGTCGACCCCAAGAAAACCACCATGAGGGACGTCTACAAGAAGTTCGACCTGGGCCAGGACGTCATCGACTTCACGGGCCATGCCCTCGCCCTCTACAGGACTGACGAGTAAGTGGGCCCAGCCCCTCCCCTCACCCTGGCACCGCAGTGCCAGCCCTGGCACCTGGGGCTGCACAGGCCGAGTCGAACCTTGGAGGGTTCCTGGGCTCAACGGGCATCTCCTTCCCGAGTGAACCCTGGGGCCCCAAAGGGCACCCCCGGGGAAGCACTGGGAGCAGCTGGGGGGCGGGCAGGGGAACCTCCCCTGGGGGTGTTCTGCTGGCAGGCTGGGGCTGGGGGCTGTGCCCAGTGGTGTAACTGTCCTCTGCAGCTATTTAGATCAGCCCTGCCAAGAAACAATCAACAGGATTAAGCTGTACAGCGAGTCGCTGGCTCGGTACGGGAAGAGCCCCTACCTGTACCCTCTCTATGGCCTCGGAGAGCTGCCCCAGGGCTTTGCAAGGTGAGAACTTGGCTCTGTGTCTTCTCAGTCCTTGAGCTTCCGGGAGGTGATGCTGCATAGAAACACTCTGGCCGTTAAGGGTTCTCTCACTGCCTTAATCGAGAGTGGTTCATCCGGGTGAGATTCCCTCCTCCTGGGGTTGGTTGTTGTGGCGCTACTTCAGGGGTTGCTCAGAGATGCTGTTTGCAGCATCCTCTCCATCCAGGAACTTGGATTTCCCTCGTGGTGTTGCCTGGAGCTCTCCCACTGTAGGACTGTGTGGGTGGCACTGAGCAGATTCTTTCACAGAGCCACAGGCTCAGCCAGGTTGGAGAAGACCTCTGAGACCGTGGAGTCCCACCCATGACCCAACACCACCTTGTCACCGAGTGCCACATCCAGGCTGGTCTCAAACTCCCCCAGGGACGGTGACCCCACCACCTCCCTGGCAGCCCATCCCAGAATGTCTAGCTGGATGTAACTGCACTTGGAACTTGCTCCAAGCACCAGCTGATCCCTTGCAGAGACCAGCACTGATGATGTTCAGAAAGAGTCCTTTGAAGAGGTTTAAGTCTAAGGTGGGGTTTGTCCAAGTGGAGAAGAAACACAGGGCTGGAAGGGCTGTTAAAACCCATCCAGAGCTGTGGAAGAGGCTGAGGGGAGTGAAACCCAACCATGGAGCTGTGGAAG
>VWZF01001455.1:20068-35041 GCA_013396755.1 Sclerurus mexicanus | reverse complement strand
GGGAGGAGGAGAAGAGGGGATGTTTGGGATGATGCTGTTTGCCACCCCAAGTCCCCGTTGCCAGGATGGAGCCTGGCTGTCCTGGGGGATGCTGGACACTGCCTGGGACGGGAAACAAGGAATGAAATCCTTGGGTTTGCTTCCATGCACAGCTCTGCCTTCCCTATTTAACTGTGACTATCCCAATCCCCGAGGTTCCTCACTGTCCCCACCCCAGGTGGTGGCCCCGGGGAGGGGCTGTGTGGGGTTAAACCACCCCAGTCCTCCACATAACCCCACGTTTGACCAGAACGTGCCAGATCCAACCTCCAGCTGCTGCAGCTGGTTAGGTTTGAGGGGGCTCCCTCTTTATTCCAATCCAGGGCTCCCTGGAGGCTCCCTCCGCTCCCGCTGCCCCATCCTGCAGCGGATCCATCGCTGCAGGAATTGTCAGCCGTGGATACAAGGCCCTGAAGGAACAGGGGCACCTCGAGGCAGCTGTGCCGGGGGGTGAGACACACCCTGAGGGACCCCAGTCCACGGGGGGACTCATCACAGTGTTCACCTTCCCGGGCCAAAGGGACCAGGGGTGCAAACCCATGGCAATTCCTGCTCTGCATCAACTCAGGGCTCCTCACCCTGCCCTGAATCCCACACGAGGTGGGACACGGCGAAGGTGCCCTGAGCCCCTGGGGTGTGTGTGGAGCTGGGAGGGGCTGTGGGAAGGGAGCTCGCTCTGCTTTTGCTCCTCCAAGGAAATCTGTGCCTCTCCTCAAGGCCTTCCAGGCTGGAACATTCCCTGCTGGCCATGGAGAGAGGGAAGTGCCTTATGGATGTACAGCAGGGGGCAGGAATTGCTGCCAGAGCTCTGCCTCATCCAGGATCACATCCGAGCCCAAGTGCCAGCCCATCTGATCCCTCCCCAGGTCCCAGTTCCTGCTGCCCCACCTCATGCAGGTGTGAAAGCCTTACCTGAGGTCTCCTCTGAGCTTCCTGATCTCCCGGTAGTGAAGGAGCCACTTCCACCTCCCGCTCCTGTTGAGCTTCTCCAGCACCTTCACCACCTCCTTCAGCTGGGCTGGGGACACACACGGGCCACAGTGTGAGTGCAGGGGGGGCCTGGGGCCCCTGGCCCAAGCCCTGCTCGAAGCTGGGCCACCAAGGCTGCTCAGGGCTGTGCCCGGGGCAGGGCTGAGTCTCTCCATGGATGGAGACTCACAGCCCGGGTCGTGCCTCTGGGATCCTGTCCTGGGCTTTGAAGCTCCAGATGTGAGTTTTATTGCCACTGATGTCTAAAATAAGTGCAACCTGTCCCTGTCACCCCTTGTCCCACTCTTGTGCATCTCCAGGAGCATGGCTGAGTTTTCTCTGCCACTTCCCATTACACAACGAGGTCACCTCTTTGCCCTCCCTTTTCCATTAGATATTGGGGAGGAATTCCAGGCTGGGAGGGTGGGCAGGGGCTGGGCTGGATTTCCCAGAGAAGCTGTGGCTGCCCCTGGATCCATCCCTGGCAGTGTCCAAGGCTGGGCTGGAGCACCCTGGGGCACTGGGAGGTGTCCCTGCTCATGACCAAGATGGCCTTTAAGGTCCCTTCCCACCCAAACCACTCCGTGATTCTCCAGGCTGAGTGTCCCTGTACAACCCTCCACTGTGCCCAGATGTTTGTGGCACCCCTGACTCGGCCCCACTACCCGGATGAGATCCAGATGTCCAACAGAGGGCACGAATCTCCCCTTTGCAGCAGGAGCAGAGGAGCAATGGGAAGATGTGGGCAGGTGCCAGCACACCAGCGGGCAGGGCCGTGTCTGTGCCCAGGACACTCACCCAGAGGCAGCGACTCCAGCACGGTGTGGTCGGACACCAGGAAGCCCCCGGTGTGGAAGAGCTCCTGGAAGGTGTGCCCTGTGATGTCCTCGGGACTGTCCACCCCGGCGAACACCACGCTGGGGCAGTGCTTCAGCTCCAGCAGCCCTGGCACCTGCTCGGGGCACAGAGGCTTCTGTGAGACACAGGGAGCCCTCGGCACCATCCCAGCATTCCTGTCTCCACAGCCCATCCCTTGTGGATAGAGAATTCCCTGGAAGTGAAGCCCAGCCTCACTCCTTTGACCTGGGCTGCTCCAGCCTTTCAGTGGGATTGAAAAGTAGTGCTGAGCGGAAGAACAAAACCAAGAGGGAGGGAACCCTCTGCATGATCCCAGCATTCCTGTCTCCCTCCCAATCCCTGGATTGGAAGGAGCACCCTGGGACACACACCCAGGACTGAGTCCGGCTCATACACCATTCCCTGGAGGCAAAGCCCAGCCTCACTCCTTTGACCTGGGCTGCTCCAGCCTTTCAGTGGGATTGAAAAGTAGTGCTGAGCGGAAGAACAAAACCAAGAGGGAGGGAACCCTCTGCATGATCCCAGCATTCCTGTTTCCACAGCCCAATCCTGGTGGATACACCATTCCCTGGAATCTGTGAGCCAAATGAGGGAGGCTCAGCCTCACTCCTTTGACCTGGGCTGCTCCAGCCTTTCAGTGGGATTGAAAGCCAGTGCTGAAGGACAAAAGCAAGAGGGACAGGGGCCTCACCTTGTGGATGTGAGAGGAGATGTCCTCGTTCCTGATGATGACGAGCAGCCGGTCGCCGGGGTGGCGTCTCCCCCTGCAGAAGCTCAGGGGCTCCATCCTCACCCAGCCCTCCTTCTTCAGCAAGGCCTGCAAAGAGATCCTGCTGAGCTTGGCATGGGGTATCCCTCCTTTGGAGGGGATGTCCCTCCCTTGGATGGGGTATCCCTCCTTTGGAGGGTGTATCTCTCCTCTGGATGGGGTATCCCTCCTTTGGAGGGGGTATCCCTCCTTTGAGGGGGTATCTCTCCTCTGGATGGGGTATCCCTCCCTTGGATGTGGTATCCCTCCTTTGGAGGGGGTATCCCTCCTTTGGAGGGGGTGTCCATCCCTTGGATGGGGTATCCCTCCTTTGGAGGGATATCTCCAGGGAACAGGGGCAGAGGGATGACGTGGTGTCTGCCCGAGCACCGCGTGATCCAGCCCGGGGCTCCAGCCAGCAGGAAGAACCCACTGACCTTTATCCCTAAAAACTCCTTGGGAAACCACACCGAGCCTCTCGCCGTGCCACGGATGGGGCCTCTTTGCTGTGTCACAGCAGGAAATCCCCCCATGGAATCCCCCTCCCCGAATTTCCAGCCACGTGGAGAGAGGTGCAGGGCGAGCTCCCCTTGGAGAGCGGAGTCTGGGCTGCCTGAGCTCCCACCTCTGCTGGCCCACGGGATGTCCAAGGGGCAGGACAAGAAGGAACAGCCTCAGGTTGTGCCATGGGGAGGGGCAGGTTGGATACTGGGAAAATCTCTTCACCAAAAGGGTGGCCGGGCATTGGAAGGGGCTGCCCAGGGCAGGGTGGAATGCCCATCCCTGGTGGGATTTAATATCCCTGTGGATGTGGCACTTGGGGACATGGTCAGTGGTGGCCTTGGCAGTGCTGGGGAAGGGTTGGAGTTCAAACTCCAAGAGAGTAGGTTTAGATGGGATATTGGGAATTCCTGGCTGGGAGGGGCTGGAATCGAATTCCCAGAGAAGCTGTGGCTGCCCCTGGATCCATCCCTGGCAGTGCCCAAGGCCGGGCTGGAGCACCCTGGCACACCGGGAGGTGTCCCTGCCCGTGGCAGGGGTGGCACTGTATGGGCTTTAATGTCTCTTCCACCCCAAACCATTCCATGACTCCGTGATGACTCGATCCCAAGGCTGCTGTCCACCCTCAGTGCCTCTGTGATCCCGGTGCCTGCTCGTGGGGACCGTGGCGAGACACCCAAGTTGGCTCCCGGCTCAGGGGACCCAAACCACCCATGCCAGGCTGCGCCACCTTCCCCTGCTCCTCCACTCCCACCCCGGGGCCGCCCACCCCTGCCCGTGCCGCTGGGGCCGGCTCTCACCTTCAGCCTCTCAAAGAACGGCTCCTTGCCCGTCTCCACCAGGTAGAACATGCCGGGGCGCCCGGAGGCGCCGGCGGCGACGCGGCGCAGGTGGCACCGCAGGGCCCCGCGCAGCTCCCCGATCATGTCCCCGAAGGCCACCGTCCTTCCCGGCTGGGCTGTGCCCGTCCCTCCATTCCCAGGCTCTCCACGTGCCTCGCTCCCCGCATCCTCCCTGCCCAGCACCACCCTCCGGAACTCCGAGAACTCGTCCAGGATGACGGCCAAGTCCCCCCGGGAATCCGGCGGCGGGTGCTCGTGGCGGAGCCTGTCGAGGTGGAAGGGAGCCCGGCACCGGGACTGGGATTGGGTTTGGGATCTCCTCCTCGTGTCCCATGGGGCGTCCTCCTCCTGCTCGTGGTGGCCGCTCCGCCGGCGCCGGCTGCTGCCCCCCGGCCTCGTGTCCGAGGGTGGGATCGTCACCTGCAAGGGGCTCCTGCTCCGCGGGGACAGCGGCACTGCGGGGCCCCGCGCAGCCGGCGCCTGGCGGGGCGGGTGTTTTGGGAAGATGCTCTTGGAGGTAGACAAGGGTGGCTTCCCGTTCCTTAGGACCTGTTTTAGCTTATAATGGAAGCGGAGGCACTCCATGTCCAACGTGTGCTGGGTGAGCTCCTCCAAGCCCCTCCAGCTCTCCGACAGCGACCGCAGCAAATGGGACTGCCCCGCGCGGCCGCTGCGCCGCCCCAGAGGCCGGCGATTCCCAACCCTCTCCCGGCACCGCCGGGCGGCCACGGAGCTCCGGGGATGCCTGGAGAGCCCCTGGCCCCAGCCCTCTCCGTGCCCCTCCACGGAGGAGTCGGCGTGGTTAGTCCTCGTGCCCGCGGCATCCGTGGACCTCGTGCCGTAGGAACGCCTGGCTGGAAGCGGGGATGGTGGATTCCTCTGGAAATACTCCCGGTCTGAGTCGCTGGATGGAATGTCCAACGGATCCTCAAAGGTCAGGCCCATGTGTGTGTCTGTGCTGTGGAGCTGCTCTGCCCTCGGGAATGCATCCCAAGTATCCTCAGCCTCACTGAACTCCAGGCCTTCTCCAGAGGGGATTTCTCCCTCTTCCACCTCTGTGCTGTCACAGTATGGATCAGGGAACTCCTCGGATTCCATCTCCCTGCTCACAGAGCAGGACTCATCCCACGGAACGAGCAACTCCCCCTCTGGAGATGATGGAGGACTGGAAACAGGGATGCTGCTTTTTCCTCCCAAACGCTCAGGCAGGATGGGTTCCTGCCTTCGGCTCTCTCCTGGATCCCCTGCTTGGCTCCCAGGGCTGGCACGTGGGGAGCAGGACCACAAGGCATTGTCCGGAGCCGGATCCCTGCTGGGAAGGAGGACCCTGGGACACACACGCAGGACTGAGTCCGGCTCAGCGCCACGGAGACCACGTGGAGGGGAAGACCCGGCTCCTGGCCCTCCTGGCAGCACCTCCACAGGGCAGCTCCGTGCCAGCTGTGCCGGGTATCGTATCACCCCTTCGGGTGGGTGGGAGTCACGCCTGGGATGCACGGAGCCCTCCCTGCTCCGGGCAGCCACACTGCCCTCTGCTTCCTCACGGGAATTCCAGGGCTGCCACACGCCTGGCCCCCACTGCCTCTGCCCTACGGAGCTGGGGGGAGCTGTGTCTTGGCCAGGAGCTGAGTCTCCAGGGCGGGACGGGGAGGGGCTGCTCGGGAAGCTCTGCTGCTGCCTGGGGGGCTCCTCCATGGCAGACAGTCCCTCCCGCTCCAAGGAGCAGGGCTCTGATTCCAGGTGGGGATGGAGAGGCCTCTCTGGCTGCTGTGGTGCATCATCCACCATCTCCGTGTCTGTTCTGTGGCTCCTGGGGGAATTCTCTGCGCCAGGACACACATCCCCACCCTGCCCGGCTTTGGGATCGTCTCCTAAGGCTGTGCAGTCACGGGTGAAGTCCTGGCCATCGCCTGCTCCCATGGGATCATCCAGCACTCCCGTGCCGTCGGCACCAGGGCTGCCAGGCAATTCCTCCCCCAGAACCTCGTTCCCTGCTTGCTCTGGCTTCCCAAAGCTCACGGAGGGCAGATCAGCACAAACATCCTGCCCACGTTCCTGGGAAAGGCAGCTGCTCCTGCCGTGGGAGATGGGATCCCATGATGGAGATGGGATGCCTGCTGTGCTCTCCTGGCCCTCTGGAGCAGCCCCAGGATCCAGGGATCCATCAGGAGATGTCAGGCAGGCAGAGCTGGAGTCGGGGCACGAGGACAGTACCAGTGCCTGGCCCTGTGGTGACTCCAGGCTGGGTGTGCTCCCAGCAGGCTCCCAGCTTTCTGCAGAGGGCTCATGATCCCTGTCCTTCTGCTCCAAGCTGTTCCCGAGTGTCTCTCCAGCAGGTCCAGAGCTGCCTGTAACAGTGCCTGGCTGTGCCCCATGGGAAACACCTGAATCAGGTGGGAACTGCATCTCCCCACTGTCATGGCATGACCCCCCATCAGGAGCCTCCCAGCTTTCTGCAGAGGGCTCATGATCCCTGTCCTTCTGCTCCAAGCTGTTCCCGAGTGTCTCTCCAGCAGGTCCAGAGCTGCCTGTAACAGTGCCTGGCTGTGCCCCATGGGAAACACCTGAATCAGGTGGGAACTGCATCTCCCCACTGTCATGGCATGACCCCCCATCAGCTGGACTGGCCACACCAACACCATCCGTGTCCAGATTCAGGGTGGCCGGAGCCTCCCAGGGCTCCGGCAGCTCATCCAGGCTCGGGGCCATCTCACCAGGAAGCCCTGGAGAGCCAGTCCCAGTCCCAGTGCCATCTGCCAGCACTGGTGTCGCTCTGCCTGAGCTGGGGCATGCCCAGGAGGTGGGGCTGGGCTCGGAGCCCTCTCCAGGAACACCCGAGTCCTCTGGATATTCGGAATTCTCTGGTTTCTGCTGCTCGCTGTGCTCAGATTCCATCTCGGTATCACTGCTCTCAGATAACACCAGATCAACGGGCCCCAGGAAGGTGTTTTCCTCTTCAAAGTCCTCATCCTCTTCCTTGTCCTCCTCCACCTCTCCCTCCTCTTCTCCCGGGTCTCCAAAGAGCTCCTGTGATTCCAGCCCTTCCTCACGGGCTCTGTCAGGGTTTGCACTTCCAGGACTTGCTTCCAGGGGCACGGAACCCTGCGGGTCACTGGTGGCCCAGCTGCTGTCCCTGCTGTCCTCAAACTCCACGCAGTGCCCAGCAACTCCCGTGCTCTCCATATCCTTGGGAGAACCAGGGCCATCCTGTGATCCTGCTGCCCACCCGCTCTCCTGCTGCTTCCCATCTCCGGGAATTCCACACGGGGTGTCCGTCCACGGAGCTGGGCTGGAATTTGGGGCTGGGCCGGAGGAGTTTTCCAAGCCCAGCGCTGATGGGGACTCGCTGGCACACCCCAGATCGTGGGAAGGGCTGGGGGTGGTCGTGGCATCCAGCAGCTCCTCCTGGGGGGAATGACACAATCCAGAGGTTATTCCTCATGGAAGGAAAACGCAGGAGGTGAGACACCTGTGCAGGAGGAGAGGAAAACCCTGGGGATTCTCCCCTCCTGCAAAGCGGCTGCAGCCCTGTGGGAGCTGCTGGCTTGTTCAGAGCAGAAGTTTTAAATTAATTATATCAGCTCCAGAATTCAGGCTTGAAAAGTGTCAGCAGCACCCCTGGTTTGCATTTCCCCACGTAGCTCCACCGCTGACCATGTGGAGAGAGTGTGAGAATTACTTTAAAGGCTCTATCCAGAACGGAATATTCCTGGATTTGCCCAGAGGGGTGAGGGGAGCACTGCAAAGCCCTGCCCCGTGGTGGTGGGGAAAGCCCTCTGAGACAGCAAAGCTCAGCTCTCCCAAATCCCCAGGGAAAGGCTGTCCTGTGTCCCCCGGCACATCTGGGCTGCTGTGACCCCGTGCAGCTGCCCGGGTCTTTGGGTCCTGCTCTGGGATGTGTGTGGCTCCTGGGATGTGTCTGAGCTCACACCCAAGCCAGCAACAGGCATTTAGTTCTTTGGGATCCTTCCCCCTTGGAGAGCATCCATGTCAAGGCCCCGCTCCCCTGGAGAGGGATGCCAGAGCCTGGGGATGGTACCTCAATCCAAGAGGACACCCAAAGCTGGACTGAGGCCTGAAAGCTTCTTTTGTGGCAACTCTGAGTGTGCCCACGTGGCAGAATAAATGCTGGGGCACCCTTCCCTGTCCTGCTTTTGCTGACCCCCATTCCCTGCCTTCAATGATCCCCATTCCCTGCTTTTGCTGACCCCCATTCCCTGCTTTTGCTGACCCCCATTCCCTGCTTTCAATGACTCCCATTCCCTGCTTTCAATGACCCCCATTCCCTGCTTTCAATGACTCCCATTCCCTGCTTTCAATGACCCCCATTCCCTGCTTTCAATGATCCCCATTCCCTGCTTTCAATGACCCCCATTCCCTGCCTTTGGTGATCCCCATTTTTGCTGACCCCCCTTCCCTGCCCCCCCGAGAGCCCAGAGCAGGGTCACCCCAGCCCCCTGAGCGCAGACTGTGCCGTGCTGACCCGTGTCCCTCACCCCCAAACTCACCACGGCGATGTCCCACACGCACTCCTCGGCAATTTCCACCTGCCCCTCCATCACAACCAGGCTCTCCCCGGCAGGCTCAGGGATGGGAACGCTCTCAGGACAGCTCGTGGAGGAAGGCTCCTCCTCCTCCTCCTCAGAGGGCAGCTCCCCCGAGGAGGAGGACACTGTGCTGTCCACCCCGGGCGTGCCGTGGGCGTCGCTCTGCGAGTCTGCAGGGCTCTTCTCCGGCTGGGCAGAGCCCTGACTGGGAGCACTGGGATCCAGGGAGCTGCTGGGAGTCTGGTCAGGGTCCGACCCGGAGTCTGCGGGGCACGTCTCGGGGCCGCAGGACTCCTCCCCGTCGTCACCGAGGAAGCTCTCGGTGCTGTTGATGAGAACGTACTTCTTGGGGTTGTTGTGCTCCACCACCTTCCTGTTCGTGCTCAGCAGCCTGGTGGGCTTCCTGTAGAACAGGGCCACCCACATGTGCAGGATCAGCTTCATCTCCTCCACGTCGTCAGGGATATCTGAATTCCAGGGCCTGCCAAGGGAAGCAAACACACCCCTGGTCGTCTCCATTGCCTCTCCAGCTGAGGGAACTCGTCTGGTTCCACACAGGGCTCAGCCCCAAGGCAAGGGGGCCGTGAGTTCCCTGGTGCGGTCACAGAGCACTCAATGCTGCTTTCCAGCCTTTTTTAAAAATAAAGAAAGAAAAGAGAGAATCTCAAGGGTTGGAGGACTTGGGGTCATGGCTTTAGGTATGAACTCCGGCTGCAGAGCCTTNGTCTCACCTGAGGGTGCACAGGGGCACAATCCCCCCTCACTCTGCCCACGCTGTGGGACCAGCCCAGGGCACTGGGTGAATTTCTGGGCTGCCCACCACGTCCAGTTTGTCACCCCCCTCCTTTCCCCCAGGGCAAACACACCAACCACCACCCAGCGAAACAAAAAGCCATTCACCACCACGCCAAGCCAAAAAAGGAGCAGCTCACCCCATGGCAGAGCCCCCGTGGTGCCCGGGCTCACTTACCCATGCAGGCCACGGATGACTGCTTTCTCCAGGTTGTTGTTGGTGTACCTGGTGTCCAAGCTGAAGAGGTACTGGCCCTCCCAGCGGCGCGTCACCTTCACGGAGCTGCCGCTCACCGTCACCGCGTGCCACCTGCCGAAGTCCTCCTTGACCCCGGAGGGGCACTGCAGGCCCCCCCTGCCCCTCGGGGGCTGCTGGGGGCGGCACTCGCTCTCCTGGTGGCGGAAAGGCAGGACTTTTCCCACCAGGGGTCTCTTCCGGGCGCCCCTGGAGCCGTTTTTGGAGGCTCCCCTGGGACTGGGCTGTTTCCTGGAGGGCTCGGGCACTGGTGACGAGTAGGAGTGCTCGATCGAGACGATGGAGTGCCTGTTGGCCTCATCTCCCAGAGGCAGCAAGGGGTTCATGCTGCTCTGGCTCCCACTTGCAGGGGTTTTCTCCCTGGGAGCGGCGGAGGAGTCGCCGGATCCCGGTTTCTCCGGCGCCTTCCCGGAGGAGGCGGCTCGCCTGCCGTGCCGGAGGGGTCTCTGGTCGGGAGCAGAACGAAGGGATCGGGGCTTGAGAGGAGCCTCCTGCTCCGGGGGGCAGTCAAGGGGAGGGCTGTCGGACACAGGGATCTCCTCGCTGTCCTTGGGGATGAAGAGGGAAACGCAGGAGCCCAGGGCCAGGTCGGCCAGCAAGTTCAGGCCGTGGGAGTCGTAGACGAACCCGACATCATCCATCCTGACCGGGTAAACCTCGTTCCCTTGGCTTTCTGCGCCCTGGGATTCGGGGGGCACTGCGGCTGGGAGGGTGGGGAACGGCGCCTCCAACCCTGCGGGGGGAAGGCAAAGTTCAGGGATAAACAGAGGCCACGGAGTTCTGCCTCGGGAAGGGGGTTCTGAGTCCGGCAGGAACCTCAAGGGGCCTTTCCAACGTGGATTTGGGGAGAACAGCTCCGTGGCCACTGGGAAATGGTCCAGAGTTGGGAACCTAAGTGATTTCAGGACAGGTTTGTTCTCAGCAATAAAAGGCACAGGATCTGGAGGGGACAAAATCTCCCTTGGCCACTTAAATACAACCTGAGATATTTTAGGTTCCTTCAGCCCCTTGGATTTCAGTTTTCTTCTAGTCTGGGGATTTGCGATTTGCAATTCATTCAATAATTCAGGCTTAAAAACCCCTCCAAAACCGAATAAAAACACACAACTTGCCCCTGAGCAGAAACCTGTGGGCTCCAAAGGCAGCCAGAGCACAGAAACAGGAGTTTAATTAGTTCCTGGAGTTAAAAACACCCCTCACTGTGGCCATGAAACCAGTTTGAAGGCATTAAAACCCAGCACAAACCCCTCCCTTCCAGTACAACCTCATTAAACCACATCTGTGCTCACGTGTTACTTTGCATTTCCCTGAGAATCAGGGAGACACGGAAATTGAGGATTTCTTACTGCTAAAGAGAGAAATGTGGCATTTTTGGCAGATCCTGGGACTCAGCAGGACCCACCCAACACCCTCCTGTGTGAGAGCACTGCCCAGATCCGCTCCGGGAATGCCGTGGGACAAAGGCAGCGTTTGGTCATGGAATCATGGAATGGTCTGGGTTGGAAGAGACCTTAAAGATTTTCTCATTCCAACCCCCTGCCATGGGCAGGGACACCTGGTTGCTCCAAGTCCCACCCAACCCAGCCTTGGACACTTCCAGGGATCCAGGGGCAGCCACAGCCACCCTCCCAGCCAGGAATTCCTTCCCAATATCCCAGTATTTACCCTCTTCCCTTCAAAACCCATTTCCCCTCGGCCTGTCGCTGCCATCACGTGGTGGCTCAGCTTTCAAAGGAAAGCCTTCCCGAGGGAACAGCACTCACCACCTTCTGCTTGAGTTTGGTCCTGAGCTTCTGATGGGCTGCTCTCCACCTCTGTTTCCACCCTCCTTGTCACCGGAGGCAGGACACTCTCCGATGCAGAAGGAACCTCCGCAGGAACAGGGACAAGAGCAGGATCAGGAACGTGACTGTCCGGGCTCTCCAGAGTCTTTGCCTTCTTTGCTTCCACGTCAGGACCATCTGGAGCTGGGGTTTCCTTCTCCACGGGTTCAGATGGTGCTTTGTGAACAATTTCCGCAGACAGCACCTCTGCACCTGGGGCAGGGAGAAGGGAACACATTCCTTTTGCTTTGGGACACGTTCAGGTTCAAGAGGAATCAGGAATGAAGTCAGGCCTGGGAAGGAGGGAGGTGTTTGGAGGGATTGCTTTACTTCTCATCATTCTGCTCTGATTTAATAATATATGGTGATAGAGAGATATAGATAGATAGATAGATAGATAGATAGATAGATAGATAGATAGATAGATAGAGAGATAGAGAGATAGATAGATTTGGTAATAAACTCCTGGCCATGCCCTGGCTGATGTCCCTGTCACCTGGAAGCAAAGGAAGGGGACAACACCCAGGTTCACACTGACATTCCCTGTCATAGCCCCGAGTTCCTTCCTTTTCCTCCTTCTTCCTTCCCAGGAGAACAAGAGGCTGTGGGAACCCCACCACAGACCTACTGTGCTGCCAGGAGGTCTCTGCTTGCCCTGGGCACCTTGGGGGATGGCAAAGGATGTGGCTCCGGTGAACTCCGAGTATCCCACACGGATAAGCTGGATGAAGTCAGTCCCACTTACGCGGCACTCACCTCTTTTCCTCCTGTGTGGAAACTGCAGCTTGGCCAGTTTAAGCATGGGCCCGTTGGAACTGGCTGTGGGTTCCTGCTTTTTGGAAGAGGGAGGGGTGCTGGATTTCCTCCTGGCCGCCTCCCTGCCCCTGCTGTCGTCTCCCACGGGACGCTCCCGCGCGGGGACGGGCGACAAATCCTTCCTGCTCATGAGGAGCCTGCTGGATTTCCTCCTGCCCTGCTCCCCACAGGGATTGCTGGGAGCGCCGGCATCTTCCGGGGGCTCTTCCCCACCCGGGCCGCTCGGGGCATCGCTTTTGCGGGTGTTTTCGGGTGGCACGGCTGCGGGGGGATGCACCCCCTGAGCCTGCGGGCTCCTGGAGAGGGCCTGCCCGGCCCCGCTGAGACACCCCACGGCAGCCGACACCGCCAGGGCGTAGCTGCTGGGGTCGGAGAGGTACCGCTGCAGCTGGGACAGCGACTGCTGCGGGTGTTCCTGGAAGGGGTTGGACTGCTCCTCGCTCGGCGAGGGCACAGGGGACGTGTCGCCGCCCGCGGGCTCCGTGCCCTGCTCCAGCTTGGCATACTCCTGGAAGTGCTGCTCGATCCGTGTGCTGGGGCTGACCGCGTCGCTCCACGGGGAGCCAGTGGCTTTCCTCAAGGCGTAGCGAAGGCCTGGCAGGACGGAGGTTATTTTCAAGGACATGTCCCTGTAGCCGCCGTGTTTCTTCGTGTCCTTTGGAGGGCCCTTTTCCACTGCCGAAGGGAAAGAAGAGGTGGGTTTCGCCCACGTTAAAAAAATGGATTGAATTGCCCCAAGTCACCTCCCTGAAGAGGAAAGCAATGGGAGAAACCCCAGGAGCCAAGCCAGAGAAACCCGGCCCCATCTCTGGGGGAGATGTCCCGGTTTGGGGGGTGTTTGGAACTGCTGGGGGTAACAAAGGACTCCGAGTGGGAGTCAAGGGAGTGAACTGAACTGCGATGAAAGGCCGGGGTTGCCCCAACCTGCAGGAAACTCCAGGGGGAGATCACTGCTGGAAACTGGTGAGGAAACTTCCCAGTGTGGCCATTCCCAAGACTCCTTGGCCACCACGCTCCCAGCTCCAGAGACTTTCCCTGCTGGGAGCGAAGCCCCTCCCCAGTGGTGGCTCTGTGCCCTGCCATCTCCCACAGACCAGGTTTCCCCACTGGCCCCATTCCAGGCTTCCCACGGCAGTCTCGGATGTCCCATTCCATGAACAACACGGGAACAGCCTGGTGCCTCCAGGAGGGGCCTCAACAAAAGCAACCCCTGGGCTTGTACACCCTCCCAGGCTCATTCCCCAGCCTCACTCTTTTCCCTGGAAGCTCCTGCTGTGTCTCCCAGTGCCCATCCACCTGGATGGTGACTCCTTGTTATCCCAAAGGCTGGAATTTCACAGCCTCTTGTCTGGGGCTCCCCCTCTCAGCTCAAACCCTGCCTGCACCAGCTGTATCCCAACAAACATTCCCAGCCCTAAGAGCTTGGCTCCCCATGGGCTCCAGGGTGCTTCCCTCAAGGATGTGTCCCCGGAATCAGGCTCTGCCTGGCACAGCGGTGTCCCCTCGTGTCCCAGAACGCCTGGAGAGATGGAGTGATGTGCAGAGCTCCTTTTCCACACAAGCCACCCTTATCCAGCTTTTCCCTCTGCAACCCACAGCCTGGAGTCGGGGCTTTGCACCCTCAGGCTCGGCCCATCCCTGTGTTATGATCCCATTCCGAGGGTTTTTTGCCTGACAATCCCAGTGCCCTTCCCTGTCACCAGTTCCCAGCAAGGCAAAGGTGTCCCTCTTCCCTGTCAGATGTGTGGTTTTCCTTGTCCTTGCTATTCCCTGTGCAAACCCAGGCATTTCCAGCTGCCTGCCTCTGGAATGCCTTCCCGACATTCCTGCTGACACTGTCTGGACATGGAGGGAGTGGATTCAGAGCCTGCTTCTTTCCCAATGGGAAACATTACTGCCCAGAGGAAAAGGGGTTTAATCCCAGGGAATGGGGAATGGAAAAAGGGGTTAATCCCAGGGAATGGGAAATGGAAAAAAGGGTTTTAATTCCTGGGAATGGGGAATGGAAAAAGGGGGAATGGAAAAAGGGGTTTTAATCCCAGGGAATGGGAAATGGAAAAAGGGGTTTTAATCACAAGGAATGAGAAATGGAAAAAGGGGTTTTAATCCCAGGGAATGGGAAATGGAAAAAGGGGGTTTAATTCCCAGGGAATGGGAAACTTTTGGGTGAGGATTCCACCCCAAAACACAGAAATCTCCTTTTCAAGGTGATTAAAGTCTGTGAGGACTTTTTGGAGAGGATTCCACCCCAAAACACAGAAAAGGTGCTTAATTCTGGGAGGACTTCTTGGGAAGGATTCCATCCCAAAAACACAGAAATCTCCTTTTCAAGGTGATTCATTCCGTGAGGTTTTTGGGAGAGCATTCCACCCCGAACAGTCTGAGGGCAGCCAGGGAAGCTCCTACCTCTGGGGGACAGGGACTGGGGAGAGGTGAAGAGGAACAGGGCCAGGAGGCTGATGGGCTCCTTGGCATCAAACCCTACAGAAGAAAACAGGGCTTCTTCAGGTGCCCACCCTCCACCTCCGGATCAAACCCCCACATCAACTCCCAAGACCCCAGATCAACCCCTCAAACCCTAGATTAACCCCTCAGACCCCAGATCAACCCCTCAGACCCCAGATGAACTCCCCAGATCCCAGATCAACCCCCCAGACCCCAGATCAACCCCCCAGATCCTACACCAAACCCCCAGATCCCACATCAAACCCCCATATCAACCCCCAGATCCCAGATCAAACCCCCACATCCCAGCTCAAATCCCAAATCCCAGGTCAAATCT
>VWZF01001455.1:9660-20050 GCA_013396755.1 Sclerurus mexicanus | reverse complement strand
ACCCCACACCCCAGCTCCAACCCCCCACCCCAGCTCCAATCCCCCATCCCAGCTCCAATCCTACACCACAGCTCCAATCCCAGCCCCAAGCCCCCAGCTCCCAGCTCCAATCCCAGCCTTACCCTCATCCCGTGCCAGGGCGGAGGACGTGAGGAGGATGAGGACCCCGTGATCCCGTAAGTATTTGATGATTGCCTGCAACAAGCACACGAGAAGCTGGAGCAGCCCCTGCTTCCCCTCCTGGGCACACCGGGCACCCCCCAGCGCTGCTGCACAACATGTGCCAGCCCCACCAGAGCTGCCCTGGGCACGGGGAGACCAAGAGGGTTCCATCCATGCCCTGGTTCAGCCCTCAGGTCCCTCCCAGCTGTTCCTTAAATAAAAAAATATGTATATGCTCAGTCAAACTGGCTGTAATGAATAATGTCAGTCCCCCCACCCCTGCCAGGGATTGCTCCCTGCAGCCCCAGCGGGAGGTTTTCCCAGCTGGACACCAACACCTGAGGAATACATCCAAAATACAACCAGCAGCTCCACCCCACTGAAGGTTTTCCTATCAATATCAAGGAATGGGGAGGGGGGAGAGGCCTGGAATTCCATCCCAGAGCTGGGTGAGCACATGGATAATGGGATACAGGCACTTCTGGAGCCTTTGCTTGTGTGTGGGTGTCCGTGGGGACACCCACTTGGATCTGCTCCTTCCATGCAGACACATCTTTCCAGGAAACCTGCAGGAACTGAATAATCCTCAGGCTTTGTGAAACTCCACCGATGCCATTCCATGAATTCAGGGGCAATTCAGAGGGCTGCACTAACGCCCACAGCCTCATTCCTCCAGGAAAACAGGACAGCTTTGGAAATGCCGGCCAATTCCAGTGTCAGATTCACCACCCAGAGCAGCAGCTCCTGGCTTTGCTCGGCCCAAGCCAGGGATAAGAGCCAGGAATTCTGCTGGATAGATCCAGCTCCATGGAAAAGCTGTGGCTTCTCCCTGACAGGATGATTTTTGGGGAGATGGGGAGGAAAGCCAAGCCCTGACATAGCAGTGAGACATCAGCAACCTCAGCCATCCTCTCACTTCCCTCCAGGCCCTGCACCACTGGAAGGGAAAGGAGATGGAGGGAATCTTCCATTCCCACTTTTGGGCTGAATCCAGAGTGGATTCATCCTTGGATGACTCAATGGCACAAGGGGAGGGAAGGAGCACATCCCAAAGGGGCTGTGACTTAAATAAGGGAGAGTGGATTAATGCAGTTTTATCAGAGATATCTATCTATTTGCCATATATATCCAGAAATACCATGGAATCATGAAATGCTTTGGGTGGGAAGGAAAAGCCCATCCAGTTCCACCCAGGGACACCTCCCAGTGTGCCAGGGTGCTCCAGCCTGGCCTTGGGCACTGCCAGGGATGGATCCAGGGGCAGCCACAGCTTCTCTGGGAAATCCAGCCCAGCCCCTGCCCACCCTCCCAGCCAGCAATCCCTTCCCAATGTCCCAGCCAGCCCTGCCCTCTGGCACTGGGAAGCCATTCCCTGTGTCCTGGCCCTCCACGCCTTGTCCCCAGTCCCTCTCCAGCTCTCCTGGAGCCCCTTCAGGCCCCAAAAGGGGCTCTCAGGTGTCCCTGGAGCCTTCCCAGATGGAGAAGACAAAAGGAACAGCGTGGCCAGGCTGGAGTCCCTCGAGCTGCTGGGACCTGCTCCCTTTTTTCCCCCCTCATTTTTTCACCAGCAGAAGGTTCAGCAGTAATTCAGGGACCCACAAACACACACTCCACGTGGGAAGCTGCACTCCCAGGCAGCTCATGGGCTGCTGCCAATTTATAGTGAGGGGAAAACGTGCCCAGCCAGCCCTGAATTTACAAGCCTGAACCCCCAGGAAGCATCAGATGTGAGACAGAAGCAGCAGCAGCAGCAGCAAAGCCAAGCCCAGCCCAACCACAAATCCCAGCAGGAACGCAGGTGCTGTGCTCCACAGGTTTTATTTTTCCCTTGGAGTCACCAGAAAGCTGGGAATCAAAAGGCCCAAGTGTGCTGGAAAGAAGTCTGATGAGATAATCCATCCCCAGGAAAATTCCCAGCTCACAGGGGTTAATCTTCAGGTAACTCTTCACACACACAAAGACTCAGGGATGGTGAATAAAAAAGTAGGGAATTAATACTTAAAGCAGGGAAATTAATCCCATTTTGCTCTCATTGTAAATAATGTTCCCACAAGTTTCAAGAGCTCATTGAAAAGGCCTCTTTCCTCCCAGAGCAATGGTTTAAAACACTCACCAAGTCCTTTTTCTTAAGGTTTTCTACCAGCTGATCCATTCTGTGTTGTTCCCTGTTGGATATCTCCACTTCATAGAGACTGGAGTAAACCCCCTGGAAGCAGACTGGAGACAGCAGAGAGAATTTGGGGTGAAAGTGGGGCTTTTTGGCACGAACTCTGACCAAACTCCTGCTCCTGTCCCACCAGGATGGGCGTGAGCTGGCGGGAACACTGGGATTCCAAAAGAGCTCCTGAGGATTCCTCTCCATACATAAAAACGTGGGGTTTTACACTGTTGAGTGCTGGATTCCCAGAACCCAGGAGGTGGAATGTCCCTCACCAAGCAGGGGGATCGTGCAAGAAGGGGAATCTCTGTCTCCCTGCATTTGCTCTCAGCTGTGGCCCCTCCAGGATGGGAATCCAGCTCTCCAAATGGGGTCTCTCACCTTCTCCTATCCCAGGAATGGGCTGATTTAAGGGCTGCTTTGGAGAGAGGGTTACATCCCACAGCGGGGCCGTATGGAATGTGGACAGGAAAACATCCCTGAGCTGCCTTGGTATTTTTCCTCCTATTTCCCATTATTTCCCTGGCACTTTTTCACTCGCAACCCTTTCAGGACTCCCTGGACTTGCCTCCCTGTGGCAATTCCCAAGGCCCGGCAGCAGGAACTGTCACTCATCCCACAGGGAGGTTTTACACTCACCTTCATTCCCGGTGTAATTCCTTTTCCCAAATGCAGCTGCCGGGAGTTTTTTCTTCAGGTCAGACAACCCCATGACGTGGCTGATGTCCAGCGTGGGAGGCCTGCGGGGACACAGCAGCACAGGGGGAGGTCACCAGCAGGAAAGGCTCCCAGCATTAGGGACAGCAGGCAATCCTGCTTTCCCTGTCCTTGTGGATCCAGGGGAAGCAGCTCTGGGGAAGGCGCAGCTTCTTAGCACTTGGCTGCTTTGAAATCCTCTTTTGTAACCGGGATCCTCGAATCCCAGATCCTGGGAGTGTCCAAGGCCAGGCTGGAGCAGCCTGGGCTAGTGGAAGGTGTCCCTGTTGCAGAGGGGTTGGAATTGTTGATCTTTAAGGCCCCTTCCCACCCAAACTATTCCATGACCCTCCATTCTCATCCGGCTGCACCACTTGGCTGGTGCCCAACTTTCCCGGCCGCTGTCCTGGCAGAAACAAAACCTTGCACAAGGACAGCAGGCAGAAATTCCACGGAAAGACAGGAAAGGGACAACTTACAGCTGGGCTGGGATCGAGGAGCTGTAGGGGGTCCTCAGGGCGATGCTGCACAAGAGCTGTCCCTGGATGGAGAGCTGTCCCCTCCACGGGCAGTACAGGGCTACAGGGCAGAGAGAGAGGGGAAGCAGCTCAGGAGAGCAGCCCGGGAGGAGCAGGAGAGAGGAGCAAAGGGATTAAAGCTCCTTCAGAACACCAGAACCACCCCCAGAGACTCCTACCTTCGTGATTATGCTCGGGTCTAGAGGGAAGGAAACGAAAACAGCATTTAGAAACGGCGGGGCGAAGGGAAAAGAGGCCCCAAAGGGAATTGTTTTGGAACGCCAGGGAGTCACTCACGGGTTTTCCACAGCCACGACAGGCACGTCCTTGGGATCCCTGTAGCGGCAGCAGAGGATGATGTAGGGACACACCTGCCTGGGCCGCTCGGCCGGGCTGCCACCAGACACCTCGTACACGTAGCACTGGGGAAGAGGGGGAGAAGAGGGAAAAGCAGGCTGAGGAATGAGGGCAGAGCCCTGCAGCCCCCAGGGGAGGGGTCCCCGCTGCGGGTACCTGGCTCTGCTCGAAGGCCTGGCAGGGGCTGGGCTTGGGTGAGGTCAGGCTGCGGCTCTCGGCGACGTGGCAGTCGTAGCCAGGAGAGGGGCAGGTGTAGGTGGTGCTGTAATCCTCAGGGATCACCCTCACCTTCCCCTGGAACACCGCAAGCAAAGGGATACACCCGGATCCTCACGGGAATCGGGGCAACAGGCACGGGTCCTGCTTTTCCCTCCCCAGAATAAACGGTGTTGGTGGAAGTGCCGGGTTGGGGTTGTGCCATTCCAAAAAAAACCCAATAATTTGGGCATGGCGGAGGGGTCTCCGCTGCTCCAGAGAGGGAACGGGAGCAGTGTGGGTTTGGGAGCCAGGAATCAGTGGGGAGGGGGAACAGGATCACACAGGGGTCCCGTGGAGGAGCAGGATGGGGCTCTGGTGTGACCCACCCTCAAACCCCCCAAAATGCAGGAGAACCCCGGGAATATGTGACTCTACAGGGCCTGATTTACATCCCCCAAACTCTCCTCAAAACCCTCCCGTGCTGTTTAGTGGCTTCTCAAAGCCCCTCCACACACAAAGAGCAGATTTGTGGGTTTTTACCTTAATGAGCTTGCAAATGACAATATATCCCGATTTTCCATGGTACCAGGGCCTTGGATGAAGACAGTCTGCATGCTTGGAAATATAAACCCCTGGGAAAACAAGGGAATGGAAACCATCTGGGAATCTCTCCACAGCCAGTGGTGCCATAAAAAGGGTGAAACTCTGCCTATTTTCCCTTTTTTTTTTGGCTCTGCTTTATATTTGTGGGCAAGATGTGGAGGGAATTCCATGGGGGAAGAGACACCATAACATTCTTCAGGATTCAGATCTATTCCCAGAGAAATCAGTTGCTTTGGTGGCTTTTTTCAGGGGAAAAAAAAAAAGCCTGGAGAGGCTGTAACATTCCCTATGGAAGATCCCACCCTCATCTGCTGGAAAGGGCAGAAGGAAAAACCGCTCCTCAATCCAAACAAACACAGTTTCAGTGGAAGAAACAGGATTTTCCATGGACATGGATATAACAAGGCAGCACCAGGAGTCTGTGTGGCCTTTTGCCTTTGTGTTTTTTTAAGGAGCCAATATTCCCAGAACAGGGAACGGGTCTCTTGGTTCTCCCAGTGGAATTCTTACCTTTTGCTGGGTCACCCAGCGTGGAAATGGAGCTGCTGTTGACACGGAGGCCTGTCTGACACACCTTCCTTGCCTTAAAATGGGAGAAACAGCCTCTTTTGCCATCTGTTCTCCAAACTCAGGGATACAGACAACAGCATGTCACACAGCAGTTGGGAAAACACTTGCAACAGGTCAGCACGTGCTGGGAGCCAGTTATTGAAAGCTGCAGCCCCAAAAAACCTGAGGGACGAGGAAAACTGAGCACAGGGTCCACAGGAAGGACCAGCAGGGAGAAAAGTGGAGCTCAAGCCAAAGTGAAGAGAACTGAACTGCACTCAGGCCTCTCTGATCCTGCCCAAACCCATCCATGGCAGCCTTAAATCACGTCAAAAGTGAATTCCCACTGCGTTCCCTGAGCATTCCTCACAAAATCCAAAGCATCCCTGTGCAAAATGGGCAGGGATAACTGCCCCAAGGGCTGTGTGAGACTCACTCTCTCCACCCAGCTGGGAAAAGTGAGGGAATTTGATCCCAAACCACCCGACAAACCCCAGGCACACAGAGGTGCTTTTCCAAGTGGACATCACAGGTTTCACCCTGGTGTTCCTGCCAGAGGGCAGGGTTAGGTGGGATATTGGGAAGGGATTGCTGGCTGGGAAGGTGGGAAGGGGCTGGAATGGATTTCCCAGAGAAGCTGTGGCTGCCCCTGGATCCATCCCTGGGAGTGTCCAAGGCCAGGCTGGAGAAACCTGGGACAGCGGGAGGTGTCCCATGGCAGGAGGTGGCACTGGATGGGCTCAGATGTCCAACCCAAATCATTCTGGGATAAATCCACTGGGACAAAGGGAAACCCCTCCAGCCTCCCTGCAGAGGGCAGAGGAAGCAGCCAAATCTCAAACATAATTGACTGGGGCGATGGAAAATGAGATCCCTCCTGGAAAATTCCTTCAGGACTTGTCCCAAAACATTTTCAGCAGGACACAGAGAGCCAGGGCCCTGCAGCCACCAGCTCTGCTGGGCTTTGAGGGGCCAGAGAACACGTGCAGCCACTTGGGATCAACATTCCGGGTTACCTCTTCTTCCTTGTCGAACAGGAGAAAGCCAAAGGTCTCCTCCAGCTCCTCCCGGCTGTACCCGGCGGCTTTCTTGGCTCGGGCAAAGGCTCGGAGCTGGAAAAAACCCAGGAAAACCTTGTTCCAGTCCATTCCAAGGGGACAGAGTGTCCTAAACACCCCCAGCGTTCCCAGGATGGGGCAGTGGCAGCAGCCAGGCCGTGCTGGACCAGCTCCTGTGCCCAGGGAGAATCTGGGAGGGCGATCCCAGCTGGAGCTGAGTGCTTCAGGGAAGCTGTGGAAGGACGGGAATTTTAAGGGGCTCAGAAGGTGAGAAAGCAACAACCTCAGCAGGGCTTTCGCTTATCTTGGGGTTAGAACTCACAGGCAGATCAACAAATGAGTTGATAGCCCATTTTCTCATCCAGCTCCACAGGGACTATCCCAGATTTAGGCAGCTACGAGGATGGGAAGAGACTTTTCACATGGACATGGGGTGATAGGACAAGAGGGAATGGCCTTAAGCTGAAGGAGGGCAGCGTTAGTTGGGATACTGGGAAGGGATTGCTGGCTGGGAGGGTGGGCAGGGGCTGGGCTGGATTTCCCAGAGAAGCTGTGGCTGCCCCTGGATCCATCCCTGGCAGTGCCCAAGGCCAGCCTGGAGCACCCTGGCACACTGGGAGGTGTCCCTGTTGTAGAAGGGATGGA
The DNA here is from genome assembly GCA_013396755.1 of Sclerurus mexicanus. Classification (NCBI taxonomy): domain Eukaryota; kingdom Metazoa; phylum Chordata; class Aves; order Passeriformes; family Furnariidae; genus Sclerurus; species Sclerurus mexicanus. The sequence goes on along the minus strand of VWZF01001455.1, from coordinate 13,106 downwards.
ACTGGATGACCTTTAAGGTGCCTTCCAACCCAAAGCATTCCAAGATTCCAAAATGTCTGAGCACTCTTTCCTCCGTGACAAGGAGGAGATACCCAGCTCCTGGAGCAGACAGCCTGTTTCCCATGCCAAGGACAGTGGGAATGCAGGGATGAAGGTCTGGAAAAGGGGTTAAACACCAAAGGAATTCCCACGTGGGAATGTGCCTTTAGGGCAAGCCAGCAAAGCCCTCCAGGTGCACATGAAAGGGACCTCCCCCTGCTCCAAAGGTCTTCTCCAGGAGCTGCTGTGGAATGCTGAGCCCCGCTGGCTGAATGGACCTTTTGTTCCTGCCCAGCCTGGGGTGGAATGGGAAGGAAGGAAACAAAGGACATGGAAAAGGGGCTCTTCCAAGGCAAGACAGACCCGCCCAAAAATCAGGGTTTCCCCGAGGTGTGCAGCTCCCAAAAATCCCATCCTGCTCCTCCTCCCGCCTTACCTCACTCAGGAAAACATCGTTTTCCACCAGCACTGCTTGGCTGTACTGGAAACCTTCCCGGGATGTGGAGTCCAGGTAGGAGCCCTGCAGCACCGACACCGCCCTCTGCAACAGGGAACGCGGCTCCTCGGGCTCCATGGGAAAACCTGGAGCAAGGAAGAGGGAAGGAGCAGGGAAATATTCCCTGTGGGCACCTCTGGGACGATGGAGCAGAGCCAGGAGGCGCCGGAGTGCCCCACTAGGTGTCTGCCCCCCAAATCCAAGCCCCAGAGCTCTGCAGGTCCAACAGCCCTTTGGCAGGAGGGATCTGAACAAAGTTCAGATAAAACATCCCAAGGAAAACACTCCCCCACCAAAAAGAGATGCCAAAACAGCTGACTGATTAAATACGGACACAGAAACAAAGGAAAGCCCTGGAATATTTGTGCTTTGTAGCTTTTAAAATCCAAATATTCAAGGAAGCAGCCGCTTGGAAAAACCCAGGACTGCTTTAAAAATCTTTATTCCTGGTGCTCATTCACGAGCGAGGAGATCCCGGATCCCAAACTGAGGGTTTGATTCCTGCTTTCAAAGGGGAAGTTTTAATCATTTCTGTCTTTTCCTCCCCTCCGTTCAAAAGAAAAGGAGGAACCATTCCCTGTGTTATTGCTCTTAAATTACTCAAGGATAAAAATACAAAGAACAGGAAAAAACCAGTTAGAATTGGGCGTTTTAAACTTATTTATGTGCACTGCTCTAAGCCAGTTCACACCATGGGGTTTAAGAAGGGAAAGGGAAAATGAAAGTAAAAGACAAATCCAGACAGGGCAAGAAATGGAGGGATCTAAAAACAGTCCAAGAAAATCCAACAGAGTGGGAATGGGAATCTGGAGCCGGGAAAGGGAGGTCTCTAAAGTACTTTTGCCTGTTTTCAACCTTGTCCTTTGTGCCCTTTTAGCTTCACTTCCTCCACTTCCCACCTTGAGGTGCTGCCTCTGGAATCACCAGAGGCAGGAAAAGGGCAGGTGGACACAAATGGAACCTCAAGGGCAGCAAAACGAAGAGGTTTTCCAGCTCTTCTTTGTGCCTAACGAGCACGGGATGCTCCGTTTGCCCCCTTTCCTCCTCGGTTTGCTTTGTTCCCTGCATCCTGTAAATCTCAGGGAATCAGCCAGGGACGACTCCATGGAAATCAGATCATGGAATTCAAAGGCTTGGACCAAACAGAAACCCCCTTTGTTTTCCTTCTTGCTGGAGCACCACCACACTGAAGCCTGGAAAGCAACAGGTATTTTCAGGGGTAAAAGCTAAAGGCTTAAACAAAACGAAACAAAAGCCTGGGAAAGCTCCTGGAAATACAACAATCCCGGGAATTTCACAGGTGCGTTCTTTCCTCCCTGCAAAAATGAAAGTCCAGAGGGAGGAGGAGGAAAAAAAAAAAGTTGGTGTGTAATAAATAAATAAATAAATAAATAGATGAGAGGGAACAATGCCAGAAGGTGGCACAGAGCCCAGATTCCTGCACCCCTCGCTTTCCTGTGGGATTTTGGGGGATCCTTTGGAAGGAAAAGGCACAAAACCCCGGCACATCCAGGTTGGATCTGCAGGAGCAGATAAAAGGTCCTGGATCCCAGCAGGGCTGTGAGGAGGTGAAAGTGAAAGTGCCCCAAGCAGAAGTAAAAGTGAAAGTGTCCACCCCGCTCCAGCAGCCTGGGAATGCCACTGCAACCACGGAGCATCCCCAGGGAACATGGGATCATGGGATCCACTTCCTGCAGGGATCGGGCAGCACACACTGCCAGGACTGAGGGCTGGAGGAACCCAGCTGATCCGGGAAATCCTTGCTGGGGGCTTCACTGCCCGGCCATTTCCCACCCTGATAACCAGGAACTCCATCAGGCTCCTCTGGAGCTCCCGACTCCAAGGAAGGCTGATTTCCCCCTCTGTGTGGCTGTGCAGAAATCACCCTCCCAGAGCCAGCGTTCCTTGGAATTCTGTTAACCCTCTCCTCGCTCCTCCTTTTCCAGGAGCTCCTTCGACCTTTCCTCCTCCATCCTGCATGCCATTCCCTCTTCTGGGCAGATATCCATGGCCCACGCATCCCTGGGCTCCCCTTCCCAGCTCAGGAGGGTCAGCCGAGGCCAGGGAACACGAACTTCCCAGCCCAGGACCTTCCCTTGGCTCATCCCTGTTTCTGAGGCCTCTGGAAGGGCTCACCACGCACCAACTTCCAGGAGGAAAACCCACTCCTTTCGAGTATAGACAGTTTGCTTTCCTTCCCAGTCTTTTTTTTTGGCAGAAACCCTTAAAATCCGAGGAGCGTTTGCTGCAGACATTTGCATCCTGTCAAACCCTCAGCATTCCACATCCCAACGCGCTCGGAACGCGGTCCCAGGGCTCACCTCTGGGGTTTTCCACCTGCTCCTTTCCCAGAGCCCTCCTCCTCTGCAGCCTGGAACTCCTCTGGTCTCCTGGCTTGGTCCCATCACTGGGACGAGCTGGAATGGGGGACATCAATGGCAGTGTCAGTTCCGGCCCCAGCACGCCCCTCTCTGTGCCACCAGCTTTGGGACCATCTTCCCAGCTCAGCCCTACTGGAGTCCATCTCCCATCCTTGATTCCCGTTTTTCCTTGTATGGCACCGTGGGTTTCTCCAATTAGGTTTTTTCCTTTTATAAGAGGAAGATTGGCTTCTGTTGGAAGCCTCTGGAAGTTTCCCTCCATCCCACAGAGCGGAGCCAACGAGGGCCAGCTCTGAGGAAAACTTCCTGCTTTTGGACCATTAAGTTACGCCCCTGTGTGAAAACATCTTTAAGAGGATGGATTTTTAAGCCATGGATTAACAACATCCCAACACAGACATCAAGGTCAGTGCAGCTAAGACCCACGGACGGAGAAGCCCACCCTGAGCAGGAGGCCCCAAGGTGGAGCAGAGCCCTGCAAAGATTTATGGCCAAGACCCACAGAGGAGGAAGCCCACCCTGAGCAGGAG
>VWZF01001454.1:0-11336 GCA_013396755.1 Sclerurus mexicanus | reverse complement strand
TCATATAAGGGTTTTGCGAGTACTCCATATTGATATATCCACAAATGGCACCGACCTGTCATTCCTAGGAAGGCTCGTAGTTCTCCCACTGTTTCTGGTCTGGGTGTCTGGCATATGGCTTCTTTCTGTGCTGTTCCTAGGGTTCGTTGTCCTCCGGAGACTTCATATCCCAGGTGTATCACGTTCTCTTGTACCAGCTCTGCTTTCTGCTGAGAGACTCGATAACCATTTAGACCAAAGAAGTTTAAAAGAGAGATTGCCCATTGTACACATTCTTCTGTTTCAGTTGCTATTAAGTCATCCACATATTGTAGAAGAGCGCCATCTCCCGGTGGCTGCTCGCATTGCTCTAATTCTTTGGCTAATTGATTTCCAAATAAAGTGAGACTATTTTTGATCCCCTGTGGTAAGACCGTCCAAGCTAATTGAGTCTTTCTCCCTCTATTAACAAACTCCCATTAGAAAGCAAAGATCTTTTGGCTTTCTTGAGATAAGGGTAAACACAAAAAGGAATCCTTTAAATCTAATACTGTGAACCAAATTAAATTACGCCTTAATTTTGTTAAAAGTGTATACGGGTTGGAAATTACTGGGTATATTGATTTTGTTATTTCATTTATGGCTCTTAAATCTTGAACTAATCTATAGGTCCCATTTGGTTTCTTTATTGGAAGGATTGGAGTATTAAAATCGGATTCACACTCTATCAAGAGTCCCAATTTTAAAAAGTTCCCTATTGTTGGTTCAATTCCTCTCCTGTCTTCTAATCGCAGTGGATACTGCTTCTTAACTACTCACTTTGCTTCTGGTAAGAATTCAATTTGAGTAGGGATTACTTGTTTTGATTTTCTGGGTAAATCGGTGGCCCATACCAGAAGATATACTTGATTTATAATATGGTTAATATTTTGATTATTTTGCTCTGGTTCTATGCAACTCGTGACTAAACTCAGGGCTACTATTAACTGTTCTTCATTTACTTGAAACTCAAGTTCACCTTTTTCAAATTTAATCACCGCCTCTAGGTTTTCCAATAAATCTCTACCCAAGAGGGGTTTTGGAGAATTAGGCAAATACAGGAATTGATGAATCCCCAGTTGTTTCCCAATTCTGTATTTAAAGGGCCTGAGAAAAAAAGCCTTTACTGGTTGGCCTGTTGCCCCTGTAAGGCGAACATACTTTTTTTCTTATCCCTGTTATTTAATACTTTCCAAGCTTCAGTCATTAATACTTCTAGATCACTATTAGCAGGAGCATCCAGTTTTTGTAACTTCCTCCTAATATCAGGGTTACTCTGCCCCACCAACAATCCTGCTAATTGATTTTTAATATCATTTGAGGTTGAGTGTAATGTTGTATAATTTTTCATAGCTACTCTTAGTCTATCCAGAAATGCAACTCGTCTCGCTCTTATTTTATTTCATACAGGGCAGGCCAGTTTACAGCCTTAGGTATAGCACTTTATAGTCCAATTTATATTAACTCTCGATACTTATCCATTAAACCATATTGCTCTGGGTTGTTCGGGTCCCATCTGGGATTTGTCAGTGGAAAGTGTTCATCGATAGTACCTTGTAAATTGCCAGCTGCAATTTGTAACCGTACCTGATTTCGTGCCATTTTTATCAAAATTTCTTTTTCTGTTCCTGTAAATTCTGACAACATCAAATCTACATCTGCCCGGTCTATATCTTGGTTCTTCACAATTGATTCAAATCTTTTAGCTACATTGTCAGGATCTTCCCTAAAACATATAATTACTTCCCTCCAGCTGTCCAAATCCCCTGCTGAAACGGGAATCTTTACCTTTGTTTGGTCTCCCGTGGGTAATACCACTTGTCGCAATGGGGCAACCATATGGCGAGTTCCAGTTTTAGCTCTTGTTTTGCCCTGGCTTTACTTTCAATTTTTTTATTCCAATTCGATGTCGAGTGGGATAAGTACTACTTATTCCCTCTCCCGAGTCCCCCGAGCTTTCTGATGTACTCTCAGAATCATTTTCCTCTGGGCTTCTGACTTCCAGCCCGGAGCCCTGTGGACTGTCAGGTCTTTGTGTGCCTGACTGTGGTCTCCCCACATCATGAGCTGCCAGCAGCTCTTTATGGTCCACAATACTGTCTCCATCCCTCCTTTTCTTTTTAAGCTTAAGACACTGATGCCCTATGGTACAGGCATCACATTAGCTTTCCTTTAATTTACGATCTTTCTGGTTTTTCACTAATGTCAATACAAAGGGGTCTTGAGGTGGGATATTTATTCCACTGTTTTTCTGCCACTCATGCTTACGCCTTAAAGTGAAAAATATATCTCAATACCTTATTTTGTCCCACTTTTGTTGTTTACGAAGGACAAGTATAAGCTGGAAAAGCGTATTATAATGGAGACTTTTTTCTGGGGGCCATTTTTCACCATCATCTAATGTATACAACGGCCACACCAGTTTTGGGAGTATTTTATAAATGTCCTTTTATTCAAGTTTCCCCCAGGGATTCCACCTAATTCCTTCCAGTGTTTTAAAATGCAGCCCAGAGGTGTTTTAGCATTCATATATTTAATCAATGTGCTTCCTATTTTTATAGGAGCTTAGTATATATTTATATTTCTGAGGTATTTTCAGTCACTTTGGGCAGAATTTCACACCCACTACACAGAAAAACTGCGTTTAACTCATACATAGTTATACAATTCATTCACTCTCAAAAGAAAAGTCGTTCCCTACTTTTGCTAAAAAAGTCACAAGGTGTCGCTGCAGACCACAAACTATACCTTTTACAAAGCCGAGTCGCGTTACTACAGAAAGTCACAAGATGTCGCTCTAGACCATAAAATACGAGTTTTAAAAGAGTTTTGTATCAAAAACGCAATAAAAATGCCGTAATAAAAGAAAAATCTTATTTCTATATTTTGGATTACCTGACAAATTCCCCCTTACTCTCTCAGAATAACCAGATCTAAATCCTGTAGATAAATGGCATTTATAAAAGTAAAAAAGGACAAAATAAAACTTGAAAGAAAACAAATAGTAATACAAACAAACCAAATTTGATCAAATACCTAATGTAAAAAAAAAATTCCTTAAAGAAGAAAAAAAAGAAACATTAATACTTTCAGTTTTAAAAACTTTAGGAAAACCAAAAGGAAACTATCACTTCCCAAGTACTTAAAGCAACTTCAGAAGAACTTAATAGCATAAGTTTTCCAAATCTTCAAGTAGGAGAAAAGAGAACTTGGTCAAATACATATAAATCATAAAAACCAAACCTGGAATAACCAAACACAAGTTATTCCCTTTTGGGAGGCATCCCATCCTTTTTATCCCTGCGGAGCAACGTCTTATGGTTAAAGTCACACCACTTTAAACTTTATATTACAAAAAATATAAATACATTTTATATTGATTTATATTGATACATTTATATTTTACATTTTATATTTTATATTATATTAAGGATTTATATCCTTGTCCATATTTGTACGAAGCCGAGAGGTACGGGGACACGTACGAGGGTCTTCTGAGGGGTCTCCCGACGCCGGGTTTCAGCACAAGTGCAGACGGTCTTGTCGCAGTCACCAAACCTGAAGCAAAAATGGCATAGAAATGACATAGAAAAATTGCTCAAAGACAGAGTTTTGCCTTTCAGCAGCAAAGGTATTTATTTGATTTACTTTGGAATGCCAGAAAACGGCAAAATTTGCACATGAGACCCCCAAGGTGACAGGCTTTCTTTCTTGGGGAAAAGGGCAGCTGATCTTTGACAAAAGCTCATCGCCCAAATTGTCATTTCCAGCAAGGAAATGAACACAAAGATACTTCCAAGCCAACAGAACCCAGGACCTGAAGGTCTTGCTGGTTTTGGAGAGCAAATAATTGGCACCTGAGAGCCAAGTGCTGGGGGATTTCTTTCTCGAGGAAAAGGGTAACTGAAGAGCTGGCAAGCCAGGCATTTGCAAGCCCACTATGAGAATGACAAAATGCGAAAGGAAAAAGAGCTGTGATGCAAAAAGTAGGGAAGTGTACTGCTCTCACATAAGCATTTTGCCACATGTATTCTCGCACGAATTTCCTTGTGAGAAACATTATAACACCGCTCCTCCATGGGAGGTGCGGAGATTGAAAGCTTCGTTGTAGCATGATCCGTCCCTCTGGGACACGGTGTTCAATCCCCAGTCAAGAGGCTGTACTCTTTACATTCCAGCTCCCACATCACTATTCTTTCCAAGAGAGAGAGCAGCAACCTCATAGGAAAAGAAACAGAGGATTGCTAAGGGTTTGGGCTGAGAAGAAAGTGCATCCATTTCTTACCGAAAGCTTTTCTCCGTGCACATTCCTCTGTGCGATGTGCTACTCAAAAAGCTTTTGGCTTCGCAAACACAAGGTGAGAGAGCCAGAATTCGAATAGGGAAAGACCAGAGAAGGAAAGTGCAGGGACCTGGACTGCTGCCAGAGATGCAGTTTGCCACTTGTGTTCTAGCACATATTTCATTGTGAAAAACATTTTTCTTCTCTTAGCCGTTACTGAGGAAGTTGTAGACACAAATCTTTCTGTCAGCATGACATCTTCCAATCTCTGAATTCCAAGTAATGTCGGCTAAGTGTTCTCTTCAGTTTTGAGTTCCCTCTTGCTCTTATTTTCTTGAGGAAGAGCAGCAATCATGCTCTCTCGGAAGATGGTATGGGTGGGATATCACTGAGAGCTGAATAAAAATAAATATTGCCATGCAATAAGGTTTTCTCGATGAAATTTTCGCCGTGCAAAAAAGAGCTGAGGAGCTCGGCATTTTCAAGCTCGCTATGAGAATGACTGAAATGCGTATGCAAAAAGAACAGAGAAGCAAAAGACAGCGCACAGCCCTGCTGCCACAGAATCATTTTACTATCTGACTTGTGTTCTCGCACATATTTCCTTGGGAGAAATATTCTCTTTAGAACATCCCCCTCCAGAGGAAGTCACAGAGACTAAAATCTTTGTCACAGCATGATCGTTCTCTCTGGAAAATGGTATTCGATCCACTGTCAAGACACTGTACTCCTCAAATTCCATGTCCCGTATGATCTTCTTTTCAAGAGATATAGCACATCTTCATGCTTACAGAAAGGAGGGATCTTCATAATAGTTAGGGCTGAGAAGAGAGAGACTATGTTGTTTTTGCAAGAAGCTTTTCTTCGTGCACATTTCTCTGTGCCAACTGCAGCTCAAAAAGCTCTTGGCTTTGGAAGCGCACCGCGGGAGAGAGAGAGTGCGAAGAGAGAAAGACGGGGAAAGAAAGGGCAGGGCTCTGGATTGTTACCACAGATACAGTTTGTCACGTTAATTTTATTCCCTTTCGTATTCCTTTCATTCTCCTTATAAGATATGTTTTAGAGGAAAAGGAGACAAAAGCTTTCTCGCAGCAGGACAACGTTCTGTTTATTCCCTCTAACGCCCTCTAACTCACCTCTTCAATTTTGATTGCCTTCATGCACTTAATTTCTGGAGTCAGAGCGACGTCTTTGAGCCCTGGAAGATGATATGGGTGTGATGACATTTAGAGCTGAATAAAAAGGGGTAAATATGACCTGCAATCAACTTTTCTCTATGCAAAGTTCACAGTGCAAAGAAGAGTTGGAAAGGTTAGCATTTGCAAGCCCACTTTGGGAATGACAGAATGCGAAAAAAAAAGAGCTTTGAAGAAAAAGACAGGGCATTGGACTACAGCAAGAGAGGCACTTTGCCCCTTTACATGTGTTCTTGCACATACTTGTTTTAAAGAAATATTCTCTATATTACACCCTGCTCCAGAGGGAGATGTGGAGACTCTAATCTTGATTAAAGCATGATACGTCACTCTGGAACATTGTATTCCTTCCCTAGGCAAGGCACTGTATTATTCACATTCCAGCTCCAACTCCCTCTTCTTTTAAGGATGTCTAAAACAAAGATATGGGTAGAAAAAGAGAGAATCTCTTTATTAGTTAGAGCTGAGATGGTGACTTTCTGTTGCAAAAAGTTTTTCTCCGTGCACATTTCTCTGTGCAAAATGAATCTGGAAAAGCTTCTGTCTTCTCAAGCCATCTGCGAGACAGGGAGACTGCGAATAGAGAAAGATCAGATAAGGAAAATGCAGGGCCCTATACTGCTGCCGCAGGAGCAGTTTGCCCCTTCCGTTCTCGCACATATTAACTTCTGAGAAATATCCTCTTTATACAACCAAATCCAGAGGGAGATGCTGAGGCTGATGGCTTGGTTAATGATTTGATACGTCACTCTGGAATATTTTATTACCTTCCCGGATAAGACACTGTACTCTTCAGACTCCAGCTTCCGCTCTCTCTTCTTTTCAAGAGGTAGAGCAGCAACCTCATGTGAAGAGAATGAGAAGGAATTTTAAAATAATGCTGAGAAGAAAGTTGCAGGCCTTGTCTTGCAACAAACTTTTCTTCGTGCACATTTTTCTGTACGAAGTGCATCTCGATCGGCTTTTGGCTTCTCAAGAACACTGCCAGAGAGAGAGACTGTGAATAGGGAAAGACAAGAGAAGGAAAGTGCCCTGGACTGCTGCCACAGGAGCAGTTTGCACCTTACTTGTGTTCTCGCACATATTTCACTGTGAAAAACATTCTTCTTCTAAGACCCCCTCCAGAAAGACTTGCGGAGGAAAAAGATTTTTCGCAGCATGACACCGCTCTTCCGATCTCGGTATTCCCTCTAACCTCCACTAAGATTCCTCTTCAATTTTGAGCTCACTCTTTTACATAATTTTTGGTGTTAGAGCACGTAATTTTTGGAGTTGCTTGGGGTGTGATGTCCTTTAGAGCTGAATAGGAAGGGATAAATATGACCTGCATGTTTCACCGTGTAAAGAAGAGATGGAACGGTTAGCATTTGCAAGCCCACTACGAGAATGAGAGAGAATGTAAAAAGAGCTCTGAAGGAAAGGGCAGCGCATTGGACTCCTGCCACAGAAGCAGTTTGCCATTTTTTTTCTCACACATATTCCATTACGAAAACCATTCCCCTGGTAAGACCTCCCTCCCTAAGGAGGTGTGGAGACAAAAGCTTCCTCGCAACATGACACCCCTCTCCCGATCTCTGTATTCTCTTTAATATCCACTAATACTGTCCTTCCAAACTTTTAGTTCCTTCATTCTCTTTTCTTGGGTTACATTTATATCTTGCAACCTTGGAAGATGATATGTCTCTGCTATCATGGAGAACTGATTAGACAGGGATAAACATACCTTGCAATAAATTTTTCTGTAGGCAACTATCGTTCTGCAGTCAAGAGGTGGAATGATAAGCATTTGCCAGCCCACAATGAAAACGACAGAGAATGCAAAAAGAGCTGTGAAGGAAAGGACACCGCTCGGAACTTCTGCCACAGAAGCAGTTTGCCACTTTTCTTCTGTTGTCGCACATACTTCTTTCTGAAAAATATTCTGAAGACAGCCCGTCAGAGGAAAATCCGGAAAAAAAGCTTTCTCACAGCATGACAACGCTCTTCCGGATCTCTCTCTTCTCCCTAACGCCCTTAAGAGTCATCTTCAATTTTAATCTTACACTTTTATTTTCTTGAGGCAGAGCGACATCTGTCGGCCTTGGAAAATGCTATGAGTGTGATTTCGTATAGAGCTGAAAAGAAAGGCATCAAGGTGTTCTGCAATAACCTTTTCTCTATGGAAGTTTCGGAGCCTAAAAGAAGAGTACGACAACTTAATATTTGCAAGCCGAATATGAGGAGGACAGAAGCCGAAAGAAAAATGAGCGGTGAAGGAAAGGGTAGTGCACGGGACTGCTGCCAGAGAAAGATTTTGCGACGTTACTTGTGACCTCACACATGTTTGTCTGTAAGAATATTCTAAATATAACATCCCCCACCAGAGGGATTTGTGGAGAAAGAAATAATGTTTTTCAGAATGAAAAATGAGAGAGAAAACATGTAACATTGAAAACCGCTTTTGTGGCTTTAGTCCCTTGCGCTGTCTTTTCTTCAAATCTCTTTTTGCTTTCACAATCCTGTCATTATCATAGTGGGATTGCAAATGCTAAGCTTTCCAGATCTTCTATGTACGCTGAAAATTGCCTAGAGAAAAGCTTATTGCAGGGCACGTTTATCCCTTTCTATTCAGCTCTAAAGGTATCACAACCACAAGATCTTCCAAGGCCGCAAGATGTCGCTGTAACACAACAAAATAAAAGCAGGAGGGGTGTCCAAATTGAAAAAGGAGTGTCAGAGACGTTAGAGAGAATACGGAGAAAGCAAGATTTGTGTTACGTTGAGAGACAGCTTTTTTTTCCGCAACTCCTTATGGAGAATGCGTTTGGAAATGAAATATGGGCGAGAACACAGGTGAGATGGCAAACTGCGCCTGCGGCAGGAGTCCAGGGTCCTGCACTTTCCTTACAGGTTTTTATCTATTCGCAGGCTCTCTGTCTCGCAGTGTCCTTGCGAAGCCAAAGCTTTTTCAGCTGCACTTAGCAGAAGGAAATGTGCACGGAGCAAAGCTTCTTGCAAGAGAAGAGGGTTATACTTCTTCACAGCCTTATTTTCAAAATCTTCTCGTTTGTCTACTCATGGATGTTGCTATATGTTTGGAAAAGAAGAGCGAGTGGGAGCTGAAGTGTGAGGAGAAGAGTGTCTTGCCTGGGGAGGAAATACCATGTTCCAGTGTTACTTACCCTGCTTCAATCAAGATTACCCTCTCCACAATTCCCTCTAGATGAGAGTGTCACAAAGAGAACAGTTCTTTCAAGGACATATATGCCAGAACACATGGAAAGGGGAGAACTACTCTGGCAGCAGTCTAATGTGCTGTCCTTTGCTTCACAGGTCTTTTTGCATTCACATTCTCTCATTTCCATAATGGGCTTGCAAATGCTAACGTTTCCATCTCTTCCTTGCACGGTGAAACTTGCATAGAGAAAAGCTGATTGCAGCTCGTATTTATGCCTTTCTATTCAATATATATTTATCCCTTTCTATTCAGCTCTAAAGGATATCACATTCATAGTGTCTTCCAGGGCTGCAAGACGTCGATCTGACTCCAAAAATTAAGTGCATCAGGGAGTTCAAATTGAAGAGGAATCTTACTGGACGTTATAGGGTATACAGGTATAGGAAGAGCGGTGTCATGCTGCGAGAAAGTCTTTTTCTTTGAAGGGAGTCTTAGAAGAAGGTTTCTAACAAGGAAATATATAGTAGAAGACAAGAAAAGTGGCCAGAAGCTCCTGTGGCAGCAGTCCAAGACCTTGCACTTTCCTTCTGATATCTTTATATGTTCTCTCGAAGTGTGCTTGCGTAGACAAAAGGTGTGAGTTACTCTTCGTGCAGAGATATATGCACGGAGAAAAGCTTGTTGCAACACCTGCCTTACACTTTTTTCTCTGCCCCCACTCTTATCAAAATCCTTTTCTCTATGCAAGATGTTGCTGCTCTACCTCTTGAAAAGAAGAGCGAGTGGGAGTCGGAATGTGTAGGTTACTCTCTCTTGACTAGGGAGGGACTACCATGTTCCAGAATGACATATCCTGCTTCGACCAAGATGAAAGAGCCAGCAGGTCTCTCTGGAGGGGGTGAAATAAAATAGAATATTTCTCTCAAGGAAAAATGTGCATGAACACATGCAAAGTGTGAAACCATTTCCATGACAGCAGATCCATGCACTGTCTTTTGCTTCACAGGTCTTTTTACATTAGCATTCTGTCATTCTCAGAGTGGTTTTACATATGCCAGGCTTGCGAGCTCTTCCTTGCACGGCGAAAGGTGCATAGAGAAAAGATTATTTCAAGGCAAGTTTATCCCTTTCTCTTCAGGTCTAAAAGACATCACAGCCATACCATCTTCCAAGGCCAAAAGATGTCGTTGTAACATAGGGAAATAAATGCAAGAGGGACCTCAAAATTTAAGGACTGCTAGAGACGTCTGAGGGAATACAGAGGGAAGAAGAGCGGTATGGTGTTGTGGGAAAGCTTTTGTTTCCTCACGTCCCTTTGGAGGAGGGGGTTTCAAAGACACTATTTCTCCGAAGAAATACGTGCGAGAAGACAATTATTGTGGCCAAATTCTACTCTGGCAGCAATCCGGGGCCCTGCAGTTTCCTTCCAGGTCTTACTCTATTCGAAGTCCGTCTCTCTCGCAGTGTGCTTGCGAAGCCAAAATGTTTTGAGCTACACTTCACACAGCGAATTGTACACGGAGAAAAGCATTTTGCAAGGCAAGGGGGCACCTTCATTCTCAGCCCATTCTCAAGGAATGGCTTCCTTGGCCATTTGAATGCAGCCCACCTCCGTGACATGACGCTTTTTTTCTGGGAGTAGTTTTCTTCAAAATTCAATTCGGGATTAAAATGGCAATTTTCCCAAGGTGCATCTGCCCTCAAAAGATGGATATTTTCTCCAAGTTGGAAGCCTGCTGCCTTTGGCTCTCAGGGGCAATCAGTCATGCTTTTTGGCCCTCTGAAAGCAGCCATGCTTCCGTGTCTTGGGACTTTCTGTCTAGGAGCAATCTTCTTTATTCCATTCATGTCCCTAAACTGTCAATTTTCCCACGATGCTTCTGCCCTCTAACGACAGGCATTTTCACCAGGGAGAAAGGCCAAAGCCTTTGGCTCTTAGGTGCAAAATATGCGCCTTCCATTCCATGGGTCTTCGAAAGCAGCAATGCATCCATGTCCTGGCCATTTTTTTCTGTGAGTAATCTTGATCTGTATAAGAGTCAGGTCAAAAAGTGGAAATTTACCCAAGTATTTCTGCCCTGGAATGACAGGAATTCTGTCCAAGAAAGAAGCACATCATCTTTTGTCTCAGGTGCAAAAAGATGTAGCTTTCTTGGCTCTCTGAAAGAACTCATGTGTGAATGTCCGGGCAAATTTTGTTTAGGAGCTATATTCATCCATATTCATTCAGGCCTCAAAAATGTCAATATTCCCATGGAGTTTCCACCATTGAATGAAGAGGATTTTCTCCAAAAAGAAAGCCCGCCGCCTTTAGCTATCAGATGGAAAAGATGAAGCTTCTTGGTCCCTCCAAAAGCAGCCACACCACCGTTTTTGTCTCTAAGATGCAAAAGACATAGCTTCATTCGCTCTGCAAATGCGGCCATGCATCATTGGCCTGTTACTTTTTTTGGGAGCATTCTTAATCCATATTCAATATGGGTTAAAAAAGTGGACATTTTCCCAAGAAAGAGAATCACCTTGGGAAAACTGCAACTCTGGGGACAGAATTCAATATGGAAAAGAACTGGCCAGAGTGAAAAAGTCCCAGGGCACAAATATTTGGCTAATTTGGAAGGGAAAAGGAATCTGCATCTTTTCACCAGAGAGCCAAAGGCAGAAGGCTTCCATCTTGGAAAAAATC
>VWZF01001452.1:175571-367329 GCA_013396755.1 Sclerurus mexicanus | reverse complement strand
GCTCAAATTACCGAGGTATCACTTTGCTCTCCATTGCTGGTAAAATCCTTGCAAGAATACTTTTGAACAGATTAGTACCACTATCGCAGAAGAACTTGAAAGCCAGTGTGGTTTCAGAGCCAACAGGAGTGCTGCAGACATGATATTTGTTCTCAGACAACTGCAAGAGAAGTGTAGGGAACAGAACAGAGGACTCTATGTAATTTTCGTTGACCTCACCAAAGCTTTTGACACTGTGAGCAGAAAAGGCCCTTGGCAGATCTTGGAACGATTAGGATGTCCCCCCAAGTCCCTCAAAATGGTCATCCTGATACACGAGGATCAGTGCAGCCAAGTCAGATATGGTGATGCTCTCTCCAAGCCCTTTCCAATAACGAATGTTGTGAAACAAGGTTGTGTTCTCGCTCCAACTCTATTCACAATCTTCTTCAGCATGATGCTCCAAAGGGCCATGGCAGACCTCGATGAAGAAAACAGCATCTACATCCGATATCGTACCAATAGAAGCCTATTCAACCTAAGGTGACTGAAAGCCCACACTAAGACCCTAAATCACCTTGTGCATGAGCTGCTTTTTGCTGACGATGCCGCTCTTGTTGCTCACACAGAAGCAGCTCTGCAGTGCTTAACATCCTGCTTTGCAGAGGCTGATGAGCTCTTTGGGCTGGAAGTCAGCTTGAAGAAGACAGAAGGTCTCTATCAACCTGCACCTCAGGAAGTCTTCCATCATTCCCACATCACCATAGGTGAATCAGAGCTTAAGTCAGTCCAGCAGTTCAGCTATCTGGGAAGCATCATTTCCTCAGATGGTAAGATTGATAAAGAGATGGATAAGAGGTCAGCAAAGGCATACAGAGCTTTTAGAAAGCTCCGTAAAAGATTCTGGTGCAATAAACACCTGAAGAAGAGTACAAAGATTAGTGTCTACAGAGCCATTGTACTGTCTACTCTTCTATATGGGTCTGAATCATGGGTCATGTACCACCACCACCTGCAACTCCTCAAACGCTTCCATCAGCGCTGCCTCTGTACAATCCTAAACATCCACTGGTCTGATTACAGACAAATGTGTCTGTCCTTGAACAGGCAGAGATCACCAGTATTGAGGCCATGCTGCTGAAAACTCAGCTGCGCTGGGCAGGGCACGTCTCCAGGATGGAGGATCACCGTCTCCCTAAGACTGTACTCTATGGTGAACTTGCTACTGGCTGCCACAAGAGAGGAGCCCCAAAGAGGAGGTACAAGGACTCCGTGAGACAACACCTCAGCCTTGGCTATATTGGCCACCATCCACTCTGGCCTCCAACTGGAAGAAATGGAGACACACCATTCATAATGCTGCTGCTTCCTTTGAGAACACACACAGAATCAGTCTTGAGGAAAAAAGGCAATGCAGAAAGAACCGTGCCTCATCTGTAGTGCCTATGGAGACTTTCCACTGTGCCTTTTGCAATTGGACTTGCCTATCTTGCATTTGGCTTTTTAGCCACCAGCGTGCTTGTAGCAAGCATGGGTAGAGCCCTTGCAAATATTCATTCGCGAAGCCTAGCCATGATGATGACAATGATGCAATAATGCATATTTATTTTTGTTATTTAGAAAAGAAAATAAAATTTTAATTTCTAAGTGCCAACACTATTAGAAGGCAACTTTTTGAGAGAAATTATTGTACTTCCCTTCATCTCTCTGGAAAGCACTAGACTTTGTCAAAACATTGGTTAATAATAAGGTATATGTTTGCTCTCCTTGCAAATTTTTTATTCTGAAACTAATTGGGTGCCTTCTGTGATATATTTCTGTAAATATGCACTGCATATGGAAGTTACAGCAAATGAAAGGTATCAGGGTTGCATCAAGTTGGTTTGAAATAAGAAATGCAGATTTCATACCATTTCATTAGCAACCATGAGACTGAAGAAGTTCTGCTGAGAGCTAAAAAACTGGCAACTCAGAGATAACACAGGTGTGTGTTATGCATTTTGCTCACATTTCAGTTGAAGGAGTACCGTGTAGTATATTATCAGTTTACAGTAAACATAGTAGTGACCGCATTTTTGCTGAGAAGAGACAATTCAGAGAAAAATGAGTCTTCACTGTTCAAGTAAATGGATTAACTCAAGTAATGGATACTGAAAGCATTATTTTCTCTTAAATATTCTAGAGGTAAAGTTTTTGAGTATTGAGAGTCATTAAATCAAATGTAAATGACACATCATATGAACTGATCTCTACATCATTACACTAGTTACTAAAACCAATGATTCGCGAACCAAACAAAAAAACAAAACAACAAAAGAAAACCCAAAGAAAACCCAAAAAAAACCAAAACCAACTCCCAAAACAAACAAACAAACACAACAACAAAAAAACAAACCTGAGTGTTAGTTTGGAAAATTTAATTTAGGCCTTCAGCTAAGTAGCAATTTAACAGATGATTAATATGCCTCAAAAGGCTGTCTTGAGCATTTTTATTATGTAATTGAAGATAAGGATAGAATCTTTACTTTTTTTTTTTTTCCTTCTGCCTGCAAAGAGGGAACATAACTACAGGTTTAAATGTGTCAAGTAATCACTTTTTTTTTGCTTCAAATTTCCTGCTGAAAAGATATTTGTAAGTTCTTCATTGCAGTCTTAAGCTTGTCTATCTGCACCTTATAACACAGTAGGATACATTATAGTTATCCCTAGCTGTTGCTTTTTTTTTTCCCCAACATGATAATGCAGGTAGTAAAATATTAAAGAAAAATCTTAAATCTGTATATATTCAAACTGGAGGAGGAATACTTAAGCTCTGTGGCTTTTTTTAAACTACACCAGAAGTGACATTTTAGAAGACCCTTTTCCAGAGTACACGTGGCATATAGGACCTTTTAGATTTAAGCTGCCATGGCCCAGATCGCTGAAAAGCTTTGAAGTGAAATTACATGTTCTTTTACCACCTTGAAATTTAAAGGAGAAAGAAACAACACATAAAAAGAGCAAACCCAGGATGTGAAAATCTGAGTGCATTTTTAGTGAGTAAATATCATTGTGGTGGGGGATTGCATGTATATAATTACTATTAAGAAAATATCTTTACCATCTGACACAGCGAAACATACAGATAAAAACTTTTTATTCATTGAAATCTGCCTCATCCTAAACCAGAGCTTCAGCTCTACTTCATTTTCAGTAATATAATACTGAAGTGATTGTTTTAAGGTCTAGACTCGCAGAATGTTTGAATCAATGCAAATTTATTTAACTTTCATATAAAGCCCCGAATTTTTCTTTTCACTTTGTCCAGAAGAGTTAAAAAGCCATTCTTTAACCTGGAATCACTTGCTGGTTAAGGGATTACTAGCTTAAGTATATGCTAAAGAATTTTATCTCTGGACAGAAAAAAGAAATGTAATGAACATGGTGTATTATTATATGCTGTATTGACAAGTTGATGTGGGGTTTTTTTCTTCCTTATTCATGAATTAAAGCAGTAGTAGCAATGTAATAGTCACTTATCAGTACATGTCATGCAGTCTGAATATAGCATCTCCATGAACTAATTAGATTGTGTAATTTCCATCAGTATATTCCTCATTCATCAAAATATATTTGAACATCTTAGCTCATTAGAATGAAATTTTATTTTCATTTGATCATTCAAGAACAATTCCAGTGTAATTGACATTCTATTAAACAAGAGCTGAGAAATGTATTCCATTATGATTATTACTAGTAAGAAGATAAAAAAAGAACATATCACTCACAATTCTTAGACCTTTTATCACTTAGGCAATATTTATGAATTTTAAGTAAAGCAAACAAATACAATGGCAACAAAAATTATGAGCAAAGAATCTAAAACATTGATCCAAATTTTAACAAATGCAAATTCTGTCCAAGTTGTTATACTCCTTCAGGGGATATTCATCACTAAAAGCATGAGGACTGGATTACTGGATTCATAGGTAGCTATTTTGTCTATATAATCTCTTTGCATGTTTGATGGAAATGTTTTTTTTTATCCTATTACATTTTGATATCATTGACATCTAAAAGCAAAAAGAGTAAATGCTGATCTTGAGTTTTAATTTTAAACTGGTGGACAAGTAATGGATGGTGATTCAATTAATTTTAACAGACAAAATTATAATTCAGAATTATGTTAACAATCACAAAAAATCCTGAGAGTTTTTTTTTTAATTGTTTGTCATTAACTTCTTTACAACATTAGCATGATGTTTGTTCAAGGAAGGGTGTTCTCCCTTTGCTTCTTTAATAAGTGTGGGAGCATCACAATACTGATGAAAGCACTTACTAGACCATATATATGATCCTTAATAAAGTACAGCAGGATAGAACGATTTTGCCTATTACCTTTTATAAAAGATTTCTTTATAACCCTAACATTTCACATGTTTCGTTTTCCAGCTCCTCAGGTACAAATACACTTTCCTTCATTTCTCTCCTACTGTGACATCTGACAGACTCACGCTGTGTCCCAACATCACTAATATCTTCTTCCCTCTAGACACTTCTCCTAGGCTACTTGACTTCCATGCATGTGTTTCCATTGCTTTTTTCTGCTCTGACACACTTCTGCTCACCCACTTGTATTAAATGTCAATTTCCTATCTCTAAATTACTTTCACTATGTTCTTCTTCTCGCTAAAACCTAGCCTATTTTTTTCTCTTTTCTTTCCACTAAAAAAATCCCACTCTTCCTTTTTTCCTCAACTATTTCCCTATCATATCCTCCCTGGGGTTTTCTCCCAAGATTTAGGCCTCTTTACATGCGCATCCCTCATGACTTTTCTTTTCTTTTTTCTTTTTTTTTTTTAATTAAAGAATAGAGGTTTGCTTTTTTTTTTTTTTTTTTTTTTTAATTAAAAAATAGAGGTTTGCTGTTTTGTTTTTTTTTTTTTTTCTCTTGCTTCACAGACCTTAAAAAGTTTTAAGGAAAGACCTAAGCTTGAAAGGTAGTGAGCTGACCATCTGATCCTGTCAAAAGAGAGAAGAAATTAATCTCTTTACAAATGAGTGGCAAAAAAAAACAGACCAAGGAAAATCCTCCAAGTATTTAAGGCACTTAAGTACTGAAGAACTGTCATGGTTTAGCCCCATCTGGCAATTAACCACACAGCTGATCACTTGCTCCCCATCTGGTGGGATAAGGTAGAGAATTGTAAGGTAAAAAGTGAGAAAACTCTTGGGTTGAGATAAAGAGAATTTAACAGGCAAAGCAAAAGTTGTGCAAGCAAGTAAAGCAAAACAAGGAATTAATTCACCACTTCCCATGGGCAGGCAGGTGTTCAGCCATACTCAGGAAAGATAACTATAACAGGTTTTTTGGAAAACAAGCATCATGATTCTGAATATCCCCCTTTTCCTTTTATTCCCACAGCTGTATGATGTGGAATAAAAATTCATAAAAATGAATGATGACATATGGTCTGGAACATCCTTTGGGTCTGTTTGTGTCAGCTGTCCCAGCTGTGTCCTCTCCCAAATTCTTAGGCACCCACAGCCTCCTCGCTTGTGGGGTAGGGTGAGAGTCAGAAAAGGCTATAACTTTTATACAGTTTAGTTACTGCTCAGCAGTTACTAAAGTATCCCTATGTTATCAACAGTTTTCAGAACAAATATAAAACATGTCTCCATACTAGCTGCTATGAAGAAAATTATGCCTATCCCAGTCAAAACAAGCACAAGAACTTAGAATTTTTCTGTTCATTTTTCAAGTTCCCTTCATGGCCACAAATATTTACCACCTGAGAAGAGGAAAAATCTCAAACGTTTTTCCTCCAATTGGCTGTATAGTCTAATGTAGGATGGTTCTTACCATTCAATAGTTTCTCCTATTTAGTTTTTACAAGAAAAAGGAATATTTAACATTACAGTAAGAAAACACAGACTGACAAATTCTAAGTAGCAAATATTTCTTCAATAATTTCACCATTAAGAATCCAAAAGACAAACAAAATACCTGAAGTGCTTTGTCTCATGCTGTAACGGACACAAACCCAAGAAAATATAATTTTCTCTCTCAGACTCTCAGAAAATGAGTCAGCTGTTCTAAGCAAGTTTTCAGGATCTGCAGGTGTTCATTCAGACATTTGGACATCTACTGTTTTTTATTTTTTGTCACTGAATTTTCATCACCTGTTTTCTCTTTTCAGGAGATCAGTGGATTTATAAAAAATCCAAAACTTTAATTACAAGCTGACAGCTACAGTTAGGTCAAATGAAACAAGACACTAACAAATTTTTTTTGTTAATTTTTCATATACAAATTTTTGAGCAACAAAAGAAACTATAGGATGATTCTATTCCCTGGGACTTTTTTGTGCATATCCAAATTGTGTATTCTACATCCAAAAATCCTTTTGAAAGTCCTCAAACAATAAAAGGAGCAGGTGTCTGAATAGGAACAAGTATCCTGCCTTATCAAGTATCACTCATTGAAAATTTATTTTATTGTGTCTTATATTTACTGCCAACGCACTACTGCTTATCTCTACTCAGGACTACATTTCACAGTGTGTTGAAGAATAGAAAAATCTACCCAGAGATGGAGCAGTAAGCAGATGAAAAATGCTTTTCAGTCTATTCTAGATGCAATTCTTAAGAATTGCATCTAGAATAATGTAATTATCATATTTCAATAACATTTTAACAAGTAGAAAATAAATTCCTGAATAATAACAATTATTACTTTATAGCACCATGCATAAGCATAGTACTTATACAACATTAAAATCTCAAGAAACTCAAAAACAGCTAATCAAGTGTTATAATGCCATAGATGCATAGATGCATAGATGCAGGTCTGCTGACATTCAACCCAGCAATCACGTGAAAAAAGGTATGTGGGATTTGGTGCCAAGTTAAAATGTTGTTGTTGAGGTCCAATGCACAAGTGCATCAGCTCAGGCAAAGAGATTACTAACTATTAAAAGTTTCATGCTGCAATTGACACTTCCAGATTCTTAAATGCTTTAATTTCATAAAATTGGCTGTGATTCTGACAAACCATAAATTTGGCAGAGACACATATATCATTTTATATCTCTTTGCCTAGCAAACCTGATATTCCACTGCACTTCTTGCCTCTGCACTTGGCACATTAAAAAAAGATCTGCACACTCTTTCTCACCTGAGACAAATAGGAAGGTCTCACAGGCAAGGAAGACCTGAAATCATTGATTTCCAAGAAAGTTCTCTCCCTTTTCTTCAGAAAAGCAAAGTTTCTATTCATAGTAGTTGTAAAGAAACCCTATAAAGGCTGTTCTGCTGCAGCTGCTGTCAAAACTTGAAAACCCTGGAATAACTACATAATTTTAGTGTTTATAGGAGTTGTGATTCAGCTTACATCTAAGAAATGAAGGTATGTAATGAACATCACAGAATCTAAGGATTCCTTGGTTACCCTGGACTCAACCTCTAAGTTCATGGGGTAGGCATGTTTCTTCCTCATGATGAGGCTGAGGAGCCAGGCACAGGAAGTCTTACCACCTGAGAGTGCTACTTCTGTCCCCTGAGAATGGAAACCTAAAATACCAAGTTGAATTGACTGCATCTGAACAGGTTTCTATGGGAACTGAAGAACCACGGTAGACAAAAAAAGCCCAAAGAAAACAGCATCTGTCAAAGTGAGATGAGCTAATGAGGCAACTGCTGTGACCATGCAGAGATTTAGCCCAGGGACAGATAGTCCAAGAAGGATCAGGGAGGGAAGGAATTCTTAGGAGACATCCATGTTCAAATAACCATTGCCAAGAAGTCATAAAATATGCTAGGGCATGAAAGGAAATTACTGCAATTACTGAAACTGTGGAAAGCAGAGGCTGAACAGAAAAGCTATTTGTTTAAAGAAGAGATTAATTACAAGTTAGGATGCAGAGCCTGTGTACAACTCAGGTTAGGGGAGATGATAATGGTGAGCATAAGAGGGGAAGCAGAATTAAAACAGAGTCAATATATCCAATTCAGAAAGATTGTGTAGTGAACTAATAGCATGATGTACCAAGTAAAATATGAAGCATGAATTACTGAAAAGATATGAATTGCAAAGAAGGACAGACCATGTAATTGACTATTATATATATTATTTTTATTAAGGCTATCTTTTTGACAGTTGTAGACTGGACTGCTGAAGAAAAAATATCTAAGGACTAATAAAAGCTACCTACCAGTACTTCAAAGTAGTGGAAAAAGCATTTAGAGAAAAGTCCTTTTTTTCTTTTTTTTTTTTTTATATTATAGAAAAAAAAAATCTTTATTTTTTTAATTTCATTGGTCTGGCAAAATTATTAATTCCTTCTAAATACCAGTATTTTCAAATATGATCTTGTATTTTTTAATTAAAAATTGATCTCCTAGAGTAATTCCCTTTACTGTTCTCAGCCTCAGCTTTTGTTAACTGACAGAAATAAACAGAATAAATTCTCTACAATGAAACACATTGGTCCAGTGAAATTGGGTTTTATATCAAAACAAGAAACTAAATTTTTCTCCCCAGTGTCACCTGTAAAGGAAACCATAAACAAAAGTCACCACAAGATTTTAAAAGAATTGCCTCATATCACACTTGCAAAAAGAGTATTTCAAATTCAAAAGGTCATTGTGCAATCAAGCTAGTCATGTTAAACACCTTCTTTAAAGAAACTGGAAAGTTTATTTGCCTACAAGAAAGCTGGAGAGGAAAAGGCTAAGAGAATTGGGTTTGTTCAGCCTGGAAAAGAGAAATCTTCAGGATTACCTAATTGTAACCTTTCATTACCTGAAGGGAACCTACAAGGAAGATGATGAGGGACTTTTTACATATGCAAGTAGTTACAAGGCAAGGGGAATAGTTTCAAACTGAGAGTCGATTTAGATTAGATATTTTATCTTTTTTTTTTTTTTTTTTTAAATCTGCTAGATAATTCTGAATGCCCCATCCTTGATAGTGTTCAAGGCCAGGCTGGATGTACCTCTGAGCAACCTGAACAATGAACGGTGTTGCTGTCCACAGTAAACAGTTTGGAACTAGATAATCTTTAAGGTCCCTTCCAACCCAAACCAATCTATGATTATATGATTCTAATCTGTGTGAAGAACTATGTTATGATTTCTGCTTGAATATATTTACTCTTTCATTAGACTTCCCTCATTAAAATGCACTGGTTTTCCTTTTAACATAACTACATATTTGTAGACATAAGTCATGCAGCATAGGAAAACATATTTTTTAATATATAAGGATAATATACTACACACCAAGTATTTAAACCAGAAAAGATTTTTCTTTTTCAACTCTGTCTCAAGTTTGTAAGCAGACTAGGAAAATAAAAACTTGCCACTATTCCTTTACTACACAAATCTCACAGCTATCTGGTACTGGTGTTCTTTTCCTCACATAATAGAACTATTTTTGTTTTCTTCCTTTTTACTATGTTACTACTTTAATTTCAATGTGTTTGCCACTTTTCTTAAACAAGGAGAAAGGGAAGGGTAAGAATTCTGAGTTGACGATTAAGATATCTGATATAACTTTTACATGAAATAAAGTGTTATTGAAATAATACTATATGACCAGGAGCCACTACAAGACAATGTTACTCTGTGAGTTGATGATGATGGATTTTTATCCATTGCTCTAAGGTTAATTACAGTGTCTGATGAAATCTAAAAAAAAAATAATTCTAAAGGACGTGTTGCTAGCCAGCAACTCAAAATCTATTTCTTCTCCTGAAATGTCAATAACCTTTCATGACTTGCATTATTTTTACAGAAACAGAGATGGCCTAATTTTTGAAGGAATTGATGCTTGATATGTCAATCAAACGATCCTCTATTATTGTGTATTTTTAAAAAAGAGTCTAAACAATTATGAGGTAGTTGTGCTTTTTGCATTCTAATCTAGTCAAACTTGTTATCAAATTGAAGAAAAAAATCAGAGAAACTTTGAAAGTTTCCATAAGGTTTTTCTTTACATTCCAAGAAATCTATACAAATAACAGGTCTAAGTTTAAAAAAAAAGGTGACATTTCTATAAAGAGAAAAAAAAAAGAGAAAAACGATCTGGCAGAGACTGATTTTTGAAAAAGGAAGTAATTGCAATGGTACTAGTGAAATAAAAATGAGATATTAATATTAAAACTTGGGTCTAACCATTTATTTGCAATAAAATATAGGTCATTTAGCAAAAGAACTTCTACAGTGGAAAAAAACCTTATACACTGAAGAGAAGAACATGGATTTCAAGTTTAGTAATGGGATCTGCAGCCTGTGGGTCATGAGGTCACAGGTTCAAATTGAGTCCAATTTAGAATTAGCCAAGTTAAGGTCTTTTGTATCTTGTGCATAAAATGATATAACAATATCATATTGCTTTCTACTGGATGATTATTTATAATTAAAAAAAAAAATAATAAAACCATACACACACACAAAATCACCAACCAATCAAAACCACAAACCTGATATCTTGTAGATGTCTCATATTTGTTAACAAAGAAAAATCAAAAAAATAGGCAACATAAAAAGAAAATACAGTCTTCTTGAACACCCCATAACCTAGCTATACTGTAATTCTACTTTTTTTTTTTTTTTTCAAAAAGTTCAGCTTTTGGAAAAAAGTTGTAAAGAAATTATCATTTTAGAGACAATGTTGCATCAATATTTAGTCACAATTTTTCACCATCTAATCACCAGTTTTTCTACTGATGTTAAATTCAATACATTAGTCACTGTTGGATTTAAGATCATAGTTGTTGAAATGAGGTAATCAAGCAATTAAAATAGAAATACTCCAGATGACTGCAAGGGATTTTAAAAAAAACTCTCCAAAACTGTGTCCAGGTACTGATCAAAAGAGAATTTGATGAATACATAGATTGTGATTCCTAATTTTGAAAAGTAAGATAATTTCTAATACAGAAGGGAAAGAGCAAAATCCAAGTATTAAACTGTATTAAAAATTCACCAAAATCTACCTTTGAAGTGATTTATTTTTTGGAGTTGCCTGTCTGTTCATTTGTTGTGATAGGGCCAAAGGATAACATCACTTTTGTTTCAGGTTTTTAGAGGAATTCCTGGACAAAATGCCTAGGTCTTATGTATAACTTTAGAGTCCAAACCTCAAGAATAAGCAGTCACCAGCATTGTTCTCAATAATAACTATATTTTTATTATTCAGATTAGGTACGGAATAGATTACTTTTTTAAAGATCTTTTAACATTTAACATTAAATCTGCTAAATAAACACCAGATACAGTCAGAATTACAGAGGTTTGAATGTTTGTTTTCTAAAATTCTGGTTAACTTGAGCCTTTATATGTGAAGTCCTTACAAGCGCAGAAGGAAAATGCACCTTAAATTATAAATGCAATTTTCACTCAATCTGTCAGTTGTGGATTTTTTTTTTTTTTTAATAACTTGTCTAAAGTATCTTGCAGGCTGTGTTATTCCTCTTTGATGTTACTTCAAGTGAGGAAGATTAAAGTCTAGCTTGAATTTATCACCGATGACATTTCTGTGACTTTGGTCCATCAATCCTTTATGATGGGAATATGTCAGAACAAAGTCATCACAAATTATGTAATGTCACTCCACCTAAACCACAGTGCCAAATAAGCTGATGAAGCACACTGTTGTGGAGTCTATATCCATGCATACGGTACATTTATAGCTACAGCCTTTAATTTATAATTCTCCTAAGATGAAGATATTCAGAAGGACCAAATAATTTTGGATTGACCCTGTGTGATATCTTAATCCTTTAATATATTGGATAAGTTTCTAGTGTAATTCCCCTCTTTGGTCTTTCAGAATTCTTTAAGTAAGTTGTAGAAACAGTTAGGAATTAAACAATAACTGTTACATGTTTGTAAATTTTATGAGGATGCAGTTAAAATTTTAGTTGTCATGTATGACAGTTAACAGGGGGCAGTTGAAAATCCAAATGGTGAGGAAGCCAAACAGATTTCTACATTGAGTCTTAAAACCATCAATATGTAGACAGCTGTAGACAGATGGCTGTTATCACAGAGGTGAAATAATCATTTTCCACACACAACATTGTGCATTTACTCTAATTCCACAGCCTCTCTACTCAACTGCTCATCAAAGAAATCCATTTTTTCTGAGTGATATATGACAGTTTGTTGACACTTGTGCCTAAATGAATTATAGACAATGTATACTTTTCTAGTACATTTCAAAACATTACTGAAGTAGTTCTCCAGTACTAGCAGCATGGCAATAGTTTTCAAGAGCTGCAGAGGGGCAGAATGCCTCTATACACCATTGAAAGAAAGTTCTGGACACAAACTGACTTGGGACAGATCAGAAAAAAAAAAAAAATTAATGATGCTCACATGTATGGAAATAATGAACTGGAGATTAGAAAAATAGGAACAGGGGTTTTCACTGGCATTTTCATTGCCTAAGAATGACTTATGATAGACTTCTATGAACTGGTCATACATAGATCCTGATTCCTCAGGCTATCACACAGGAAGGGTATTGGGCCCTTTTCCAATAAAAATCTGCAATAAGCAACAGGAGGAGGATGGGAAAAGAGTTTGACAGAGAACATTTTATGAGCCCTTATTAATTTCCAGTTTTTTATGAAACAAACTACCTATCAGAGCTGCCAATATAAAGAAAAACCTTCTGGGGACAAGGAGAACTTCTATTTCAAAATGAGCAATCAAATTATCAGAATCTCTCCAGTGTAAAGCTTCAGTGGATGACTAACTGCAGCCTTCTGCTCATTACTTCTCTCAAAAGATGAATTGAGGTCCTTTGTATTCTCTGGTAACTGAAGTTTCCGTTTTGCCTTTTCTATTTTTAAAAAGTAGTTACAGATGAAGAGAAAATGTGCTGCAGTAATAGAACCACATCAGGAAATATCCTCCTCAGCTGCTGTTCAGAAACATTTCAAATGCCTTCTAATAGAATGCTGCTTGTCCCATAACATTTGTAACTGACTGTGCTTCAAATGCAAATTTCTTCATTACATTGAATTGCATTAAATTTTGTAAGTGCTCTCTGCATATATCCCCTAAAAACAATTTGCTGAGAAAATAAGATGATGTGGTATGATGATATGCATCCATTAGATAATACCTGAAAATAGCTTTATAAACATATTTCATTTTAGTTGCTACTTAGTGATTTAGTTTTAGTGGGTAGCTTATGGATTCAGCCATTCCAGTGCAATGAACTAGAATCATCTTCAGAGCTAGAAATTTTATTAGTTTGATTATTATGCCAAATATGATGAGAACATGTAGATTTATAAAACAAGAAAAAAGTTCCAGTCCATTGACTATGCCCTTTTCAGCCTTTAAAGGCAGTAACTAGGACATCTCAGCACAGCTAACAGCAGTTCTCTTCCCACGGAGTACCTTATCGATATTTTTGGTAGCAGATAATACTATGCAGTTACTTTTCGACAATTTCAAAGTTGTAACTTTGGGATGAGTCAACAAAATTTAGGCTGAAATCACTCATGCTCATTAAAGATTCCTTTACAACCTACTTAAAAATCAGATACGTTAAAATGGGTTGACAAAATCCTAATATTCCTAATTACACCCAACTAGTCTAATGTCACTGGAACTATAGACAGATAAAGTTGTCATGACAGATTATTTAGAACTACTGTGCATTTCTGCTCAACCTATGATGCCAGCAACTAAACTTTACATAAGGACACTGGTGAGAAAAATATTAATTAAGTTTAATTCTAGGCACCATTTTTCTCTTAGACAAACCTCTACAACTTCATTGCCTTTGAGTTCAAATGTAGTTCCCAGTTCAACTAGCTAACCTTTACCTATATACAAGAAAAGATGCATAACCATCATATACCTGGACTGCTTGGCAATAATAAGAAAAATAATATGTGCTTAAAACCACAGCAGTTTGAACAGGAATAATGAAATGACAGACTATTTTCCTGTGTTTGCCTAAATATTGTTTTTAATTAATTTACAATTACAATTTACCTATATGAGAACTGACCAATCAGACTCCTTTTTTCAGCAACAGTAGCTGTCCTCAAAACCATAATTTTGATCTACCAAAAAGTAAATTACAAAAAGTAAAAACTCACACCACCAGCATACTAACATTGCTAACAAAAAAATTACCAACCCCCCATTCATTTATCTTCTACTTTTGCAGGGTTTTGGGAGTTGGAGTAATTTTGCAATGTCAACACTATTTCTACAAAGCTTTGAGTACCCATCTGTATGATAACAGGCAAACATGTTGTTTGTTTCAGAGCTGCAACAAAACAGGCCCTTCTCAATTCCATGCTCTCTATCTCCCACGATGTCCTTTCCTCACCCTCCTTCTGTGCCCTAATTCCTAGTTCTCCTTGTTCAGTGGCCAAATCCCTGAAAGCACTGTGAAACAGGCAACAGAATGGAAGCTGAGCCAGAAACTGCAATGGAACAATACTATTACACATTAACTATTTAGCATTAATTTCCATATGAGCTTTCTAATTACTAAGCACCTGACTTGTTTCAGTGCAGTGCAGCCACTCCTATGAACTTGTTAATGCATTTTTTGCTCATGCAGTCTTCTGGAACTGACTCATTTTCCTATGTGTGCACAATAAAAACATTTTAGAGCACTTTTCTTAGAAAACAAACTCATGATTTTAATAACCATAATGTTTCATATACTGACTCAAGTAGAATGGCTGGGTTCTTTCATATGTAAATTTTTTATCTAGCTACCATGAGACATAATGCCTTAAAATAATTGAATAAAATCCTGGTTGCTGGGGAGCAATCACTCTACTTCAAAGTGAGTGGCAATTTCTCAAATGTCACTAAAGAAGCTGCAACAGATAGCATGTGATAAGCAGATGGAAGTAAGAAATTGTTAAGAGAAGAGATCTCCTGGATTAGGGGTTATATTTTTGTGATAGGCACTTGAAAGGTAAGGCAGTGATAGCAACAGGCAACACCTTTTGTGAGGCACTAAAATATTGTCATCATGAATGCAGGTTAAAGTATTGTTTCTTGATGGCACAGAAGTAAAGAATTACAAAGTGGAAGCTGTCAAAACCTGCAATTGGTTCATGCCCTCAGAAATACTATCCTATGTACAGGACAGTGGTGAAATTTTAATTATTTAAATAATTGTTTTAGAATGATTTTTAAAATATATCTCTTTCCAAATTAGAGTTTGGTACATCAACATATTAAAAAACCCCAAACCTTTATAGTATTTTAAACTAAAAATAATCCCTGTACACAAACCCAGTACACAACTGTAGCAGGGCTATGTTGTTGAATATTTGAGGGTTCCTTGGTATACACCTCGCTATTCTAAAAAAACCTCTTGATTTATGCTTAGGGTCAGGAAATAATTCTGACAGAAGGGAGAGATCAAAGACAGGGTTGCAGTGACAGGGAGGTTGCACATATTTCACACCAGTAAACAAGAGGCATAACTCCTCTTTTTCTCCATTGTCTTAGGCTAATGCTTGCTTATATAAGCCAAGGTACCTAAATTTATCTATACTACAGGACAGCCTATAAAAAGAGTCTTTAAGAGAGAACTTGCACTGAACAAAATGAAAGATATTGTGTTATTTACAGCACTGTTAGTTTTTTTCACCCTTTAGGCACTACCATCACACCTAGAAATCTTGTCTGAGAAGAAAATTTTACTGGAGAAATGGAGAATCCATGAGCATTTAATTTCTTTTTTACAACTTGCTAATTTTCATCACATTTTAGAGGGACCAAACAAGGTGCTATCAGCAACAAGTCTGTCAATTTCCACACCATTATCAACACCATGCTTTTTGGTAACTGCATTTATGGAAACCAGGTTTACAGAAAAAGCTGAAAAAGCAGACAACACTTTACTAAAAACTGACTTTGAGAAAAGGCAGTTTCAAATGTGGAGGAAACACACAAAGCAAATACTGAATGATACAAAGATATTATGTAAATGTTTTGTTCCCTGAAATCATTAAGTATTTTCTCTGAATATTTTGCTGTTTCTTTTCCTCTGCCTTCTAAAAAGTGGTCTTCAATTCTTCTTGAATACAACAATTTTGCACAAAAGCCTTTCAATACTTCAAAGCATATTCTTTAGATTCCTAGTAGTTATTCTTGGAGTGCCTGTAAACAACATCATTAGCTTCTACCATCACAAAGATCCAGGGTTTAGTGATTACAGGAACTGTGAGTTTGGTTATTGGTAGTGAATGGAAAATTATACTTTAGACTCATAAGTACAAAGGAGTTTGCATGGGATATTACTGGATGAAATAGTGGCAAGTACAGCAATCAATATCAATTCTAGTAACATTTCAGTCACGATGCATTTCTGAAGCTGAAGAGATTCTAGAAAATATGTTCCCCGGCTGCCCTGTTTAAAAAGCTGATATGAATATTATGTCTAATTCAAAGCGCATTGCAAACTATATGATTGAATTTTCATTACTGTGTGTAGAATGAATATTGCCAAATACTGATTTTGAAATGATGGCAATACATTACTTCAATTACGTGTCATTTCACATTCAAAAATAATGCATAAAGAGTGGGATAAAAGGCAGTGCCACAGAAGTTTCACTGAAAGATAAATTTTAATTTCAAGTTTTACTTTCCTTTCGGGGAAAAAAAAACAAACAAACCACACACCACCAAAAAAAAAACACAAACAAAAAACAAACCCAAAACCACTTGGTTGTTGTGTATCCTCAGCTTTGCCTCACTTATTGTCTTTTCCTCGCACACAAATACATTTATTCAGATAAACTTAGTTATGCACAAGAAACGTGGCAAGCAAAGGAGTAAATGTATAGTACATTTTCATTTTATGAAAAAGAATATTAGCATTGCTTAAGAAATTAAATACCTTTTTTCCCTATTATTTGCAAATACATACTTACACTAGAAAACCCTAAAAGTTAGAATTAGATATGTAAAAGATGTGTAAATTCAGAAGCTATAACTGAAGGCTCCAAAGCAGTTGTTTCACCCTGTTTCACCCTGTCATTCTTTGGGAC
This sequence comes from Sclerurus mexicanus, assembly GCA_013396755.1. Taxonomy (NCBI): domain Eukaryota; kingdom Metazoa; phylum Chordata; class Aves; order Passeriformes; family Furnariidae; genus Sclerurus; species Sclerurus mexicanus. The sequence continues at coordinate 350,314 of VWZF01001452.1, read as the reverse complement.
GTAATTGCAAAATAGTGATTCATTTAAAGATTGTGATATATGGTTTAAGTACCTTTCAGAAGTTAATAAGCAGCTTAACAGTTTCAGACTAGGACTTCCTCTGACTCTTCCCCTGACTGTAAGTTAAACACTCCTTTTATAATTAGATGTTCCAGATTGGTTTCATACAATAAAGTTTTAGAAAAAGCTTTTAAGATTTTTGTCTACAAAAGGTTTAATTCTTACCTTATTTTTGTGACTAAACATGGACATTGGAGTTCACACACATATGAACACGCACACACACCTGGCGTAGTGAAAGAATTTAGGAGGATGAAGTTAGTGACTAAATTGGGTAATTTATCACGAAATACTATCTACTTACTTGTATGATTAAAACAAAGCTTGCCAAAACCTGCCATCTAGAGGAAAATAATCACACTCCCATTGCACTCAGAGCAAACCTTTAAGACAACAAAAATGCTGCACAACTGCTGTAGCTTCTTCGTACTCCCTGAAGCTAAGCATACTGCATTTTCTCTTTTAGTTACAAGTCCCACATAAGTCTGGTTCTACTCTTCCTGTTTCAGGTCAATAAACCTTGCTATCCTGTGCAACACCTTCATGGTGAGTGACCGAGGAAAGAGGCAGTGTAACGCCTCAAGAGAATCAAGTCTAGCAATCAGATGGGCACCGTAGTTAAAGACAGTATTGACATACAGAAGAAAAACTGAAATGCAGAAGCTCTATAAGAAGGAAGGCACTGTTCCAAGCTGGGCAAGGCATTTCCAGTTAACAAAGCATATTCAGAAATAAATAGAAAAAACCCTCCAAAACATTAAAAGTACAAAATTAGTTACTTTTTTCACCAGCTCAAAATAAAATTGGAAATTTGCAAGTTGCAGTTCTCATGTGCTGTATTATTCGTTCCAAAGACATTACTATACATATATCCAAGATTTGAAGAGAGAAATATAAAACAAGACCAGGTAAAGCAAGGCATTTCATAAATAAACATGTGGCACTCTGAATAGTTCAGTACTTCCTTTAAAGAAGGATACCACCTCTGGAAGAAGAGCTAAAAGTTCCTAGTAGAAGAGAGAACATTTTAGGGAAGTAGCTCTACATGCAGCAACTTCTCCAGCTTGTCTCTGGCAGGAGAAGAGAGTAGCTCATAAGCTGTCTCTTGTCTCCATGAGCAGCAAGGCCTGAATCCATTTACATGCTGTTTAGCTGATGGTCTCTCAAAGCATCAATTAACTGTCAATTAGCTAAAGAACAAGTGTTCTAAATAACTCAGAATGCAGCTGTTTGCCTAGAAATTAGCAGTTTATGCAGTGAAAAAATGCTCAAAAAATTTAAATTATGGCAGTATGACACATTGTTACATAATGCCTCTCATTAACTACCAAGAATATGAATACAATGTCTTTGGTATATGTATCACCTTGTAATAGCTATCAAAGATGAAAGTCTTCTGAATCCAGAAATAAACCACTGCAAAATAGATAAATGGCTAGATATTTCTTATTTCAGTGCTCTTAAGCTCAGAATGCTCCCAAAGAGACTTCTTATTCTTAAACCTCTAATGCATTTATTAATTAGCCATAAGATAAAACACTATATCATAAAATATTGGGGGAAAGAAGAAGTCTGGAAATAGACACCTAATTTATTTTAGACTTTTATTTTCAGAATACCCCAACAAGAGACAAAACATTTGCATTCAAGTGTCCAGTTGAAGTAATGATACAACTAATAGGTTGGTTTTCTTTACAGATAAACAACAGAAAACATAGATAGCTTTTAAATAACAAACCACTTATTTTCCCTTTTATTATTATAATTATTAGCACTAATTACTGTATCAGTGACGTAGCTGTGGATCAAAACTCAAAGGTTGAATACCAGAGAGCCAAAGTTTTTCAATGCAGGTTTTTTACTCCAAATATTATGAGTATACACATCAACTGTAAGTTGATGTGTATACTCAAACATTTAGTTTTGGTATGGTTTGGTTAAAATGTACTGAATTTAAGGTATTTGAACTACAAATTAGAGAGTGGTCAACAGAAATGGGTGAGGGTATAGGGGGTGTGGTAGAGACCATAGCACTCTGTAACCTAATTGCTTCCACTCTTGGTCCCTGCAGAAACACTCGTTTCAACAGCTGGTGCAATTCTACCTCTTCTTCCTTCACTGGCTCTGTTCTTCTGCTAGCATATTGTGCCTGCTCCAGTGATCTAACTCAATACTCTGTTCTTAATGTAATGCAAACTATTTATCTTCTTTTTCCGCATGCTAATGAGGAAGGTCTTTCACAATTTACACTTCACATGAGTCCTTTCTGCATGTGGGTGATTAGCTTCTCCATTTGCTCCCTAGGAAAATGTTGAGGCAACTTCAAAAGCAGTTAATAGCTGATCTGTTTTCAGTTACTGGACACAGGAGTACTGCTGTACTGCCTCTTGTGTATTTTGCTTTTCTGAATTTTCATTCTCCAATAACTTTCCAGTAACAATGCATTTTCATTCTTCAATCTTTACATTCTGATTGCAAAACTTCCTTGGTGTTCCCTTTGTTTTCCATTAAATATTTTTTTGCTATCTATTACTCTTCTGTTTCAGATTTCAACTCCTTTCCCTCTGTCCTCTCACATGGTCTCCTGCACTCTGATTCTGTGCTGTTTCATGTGCATCCAACATGATCTTCTTAACTACTATTTGCCATCTGAATTTTCCTGTGCATATTTTTTTTCTTGAATTTTAAGAACCCTGTTGTTCTTCTCTACATATGAGCTTCAATTACTTTCTTGTCAATTTTCTCATGACGTTATTTGACACATTAACTGCCTTATGCAAGAAAATTACTATGGCCACTAATGATTACATGATCAATATTTTTCACCTTTATGGCTTGTATTTGTCCTTGTTATGCAATGCTGGTTGCAAGGGAAAGGGATCTGCATTTGTCTGCTTAATCCACATAAATGCAAGGCTAACATTTTTTCAGGTATGCCTCTCTAACATGGTTATTATTAACTTAAAACAAAAAAATTTTCCTAAATGGTGTCTCCCATGAGAACCAGAAAAAAACAGTTCATTCAGCCAAAACACCCCAACATAAGAAAGATGATGAACTCAGATCTTTGCACCACACAGTGATGGAATACTGCCTGAACATCTACAATTTCTAGTAAAGAACAAAGCATTAGCATGTCTCTTCCCCTTCCCCCAGCAGGACAAAATCTGCAATTACTGTTTCCATGAGGATGGAACATATTCCTAAGAATGTGACCTAGCTCCTGGTCTTCCATTTCTATCTCTCTGAAGTATTCTCATCATTGGTCTTACATTCTCAAATCCTCCTCTTCTACAACTGACCAGCCGGGTGTTCCCAAACCTCTATTTTTACGAGCCACTTGTTGTCTTACAACTGTCTTGAACACCTCTCAACCATTCCAGTCCCCTATCTCTTTCATCTAAGTCCTTTCTCCAGAAACACTTGCAAGTAAAATGTTTTCAAAAATTATTTCATGCCTTCTCCAAAGTTCCTGCTCAGAACTTTTCCTCTTAAATCCACAGTCAAATTCACAATCCACATAAAGACCTTTTGATGCAAACTATGAAAAGGAATTCACACAGTCAAGATTACATGCCAGTGTAAAATGCCCAAGTATTGTCAGCTTGCCACACATCAGTGATTGCATTACCCTAGTCCTGAGACAACAGCCTTCTACATGGCAGAATTAGCTTATGAACACAAAAAATATAATGTTCTCTTCCACCCAAAATATACCTGGAAATATTGCAATATATCTCAGAAATATTGCAATCAACTTTTTGAATTTAACAGCACATCCCTAGCTAAATATGTGGGTTTAAAACTACATGTTAATAGTACTTGCTTTATTAGCAAGTCTTCAGTATTATGCATCACAAATTACTTATTAGCAGCAAAAAAATATTTGTGCATCATTCCTTCTCCAATTTGAGAATCAGATATGAAAGCAATCTTTCTGCCTTGATTTTTTTGCTCCTTCAATAAATACAAGTTGCATTTTTTGCAGAGTATGTGCCAACAAAGACAGCCTATCCTACCAACTCTGAGCATCCAAAAAGGGATGTTCTGGTATCAATTATCTGCAACATATCTGCAACGAAGCTAGAAAAGGGCTGAGCAACTGGCTGAACATCTGTTCTGAGGCCAGACTGGAACCTGCATACACCTTCTTTTAGAAGAGTTAAAAGAATTAGCAGTGTGGATAATGACAGACATGAAAAGAACGCAGCCTTTTACAGCCTTTTTTTTTTTTTTTTTAATCTGACAGAAATTCTTTTATTCTCTTCATCTGGAGACATTTGATCAAGAAAATACAATTTCAGAACCTGAATTACAGGTGTGAATGATTGGTGCTAATTTTTATAGAGGTTACAAATTCAATTTGGTTTTGAGATGATGTCTAGCCCCAAACATGAATTTTGTTATATGTAGCAGATTTTGCTAGTCTTCAAAGCAACTAATTGAGAATCTTTTAGCCTTAGCCATTAAGCAAATTACTCAGCCTGATAGGCAACTGCATAGGTACATAATTCTCTCAAGATGAATGCTTACAAATGTGCAAGTTTTGACAGATGCTGTAAGAATAAGTTAAATATATCACATCCCCTATCATGCACAGTCCTCTGGGATAATCCAATGATGCCAAGGACTGTTTAAAGACTACCCTGAGAGCAATGGGTGGTGGGACCTTCAAATATTGACCTACACATTTAGCAAAAGACACTTGGTTAGTCAACACCAGGGGATCTGCCAATCAGGCTGACCCTGCCCAAACTGTGGAAAGGGATGGAGTTCCTGTACTGCATACTAAAAATTATTCTAGGGAAAACAGTCTGGGTTATTCCCACCTCAGGCAAAGGCAAATACATCTGTGCAATTGCTTTTGATTGGGGACCTGGGTGCCCTTGGTGAATAATGTGAGAGTCCAGTGTGTACCTTTAGGAGATTTGATTTGGAGTGACAATAGAAAATTAATTAAGTTATATAATCTTAATTGCTATATAACACTGTATATTATATTATTATATAATATACTGTATATTATATTACTTCTATGGTGACTATATGCCATATCAAGAGTAATACAGTAGAAACACCCAGATTAACAAAGAACAAACTGTGATGAATCTGGACAAGCCCAATGGTGATGGAATCAGAATTTACTTCAGCTTGCAACAATCCAGCACCACACACCATGTTTCCTGACATGAAGCTGTTATGACAAATGAAGCACAAAGTCATGGACTAAATTAACTCAACACACTTTTAGCAGGATAACACACACACTAGAGGAATGATATCTGCGTGTATATTAACAGACTGGAAAGGTGATGATGATTTAAGGGGATGTATGAGAAGTTGTGAGACCTGGGCATGATATAAATGATATAGAATAAGGGATAGATACTGTTCTGGTTTTAACTGGGATAGAGTTATTTTGCTTCCTAGCAGTTGGTACAGTGCTGTGTTTTGGATTTATATAGGAATAATGTTGTTAAATTGTGCTTCCACTGAGTCAACATCAAGTAGGGCAGAAGTGCTGAACTGATAGAGAGTAGAAAGGCCTGCTGACCACACAGTTTCTGATAGAGGCCAGGATGTCACTGGCCTTCTTGACCACTTGGGCACATGCTGGCTCATGCTCAGATGGCTGTTGACCAGCACCCCCAAGTCCTTTTCTTCTGGGCAGCTTTGCAGTCACTCTTCCCCAAGCCTGTAGCATCATATAGGTTGTTGTGACGAAGTGTAGGATTTGGTACTTGGCCTCATTAAGGCTCATACCAGTGGCCTTGGCCCATCGATCCAGCCTGTCCAAATTCCTTTGCAGAGCCTTCCTACTCTCCAGCAGATCAACACTCCCACCCAACTTAGTGTTGTCCATGAACTTACTGAGGGTGCACTCAATCCTGTCATCCACATCATCAACAAAAATATTAAACAGGACTGGCCCCAGTACTGAGCCCTGGAGAAAAAAAAACTAGTGACCAGCCACAAATTGCATGCCTTTGAAAAAACATATATGTGTGAGCAAATTTTATATTAACTGCAATTTAAAAATGAAGTAGTTTAATAATTAACTAATAAGTGGAATTAAGTTCTATTTATAATAAAAAGCATACATATATTTAAAAAGAAAAAAAATTTAGTGAGGACAAATTTTCAAGCTTCAGAAAAATATGTCTTTCTTGAGTTACTTGTTCTTCATATTCATCAACCTTATTCATACACTTCAGATAAATGAAGAATTTATAAAAATCAAAAGACAAGATTGGTAAGGTTATAACAGTGAACACAATAAAACAAAGAAGAAAATTCACCACATATTAGAAATTAGATTTAATATTTAGAAGTATCTGACACATAATAGGTTAGAACACAAGTAGGATCCATTGGATCATAAAATCATAGAACATCCTGAGTTGGAGGCAGCCCAAAGAGTTACACCATGTGCCTGAGAATACTGTTCAAACACTTCTTGACCTCTGTCAGGTTTGGTGCTGTGACCACTTCCCTGGGGAGCCTGTTCCAGTGTCCAACCACCCTCTGGGGGAAGAACCTTTTTCTAATATTCAGCCTAAACCTTCCCCAACACAATTTCAGGCCATTCGCTCAGGTCCCGTTCCTGGTCACCACAGAGAAGAGATCAGTGCCTGCCCCTCCTCCTCCCTTCACAAGGAAGTTGTAACTGCTATGAGCTGTCCCCTCAGTCTCCTCCAGGCTGAACAGACCAATTTCCCTCAGCCACTCCTTGTATAGCTTCCCAAGGAATGCCTTCCAACATTTTAATAACTAATGGGAACTTAATTGTAATGTTTAAATTCACTTCAAATCACAGTCAAGGGAGTTTGCTCTATTTTTTCTGTCTCCATTCAATTAGAAAAGCAAATATTTCAAGCTTATGAAAAATATGTCTAAATTTTAAACCTCTTATAGAACATTAATTAACACCTCTTCAAAATACTTTATCATAAAATACTTAATGTAAAATACCATCCTTCCCTAATAAATATTAATAAATTAAATAAAATATTGTGAAAAGGTAATTGAAAAAGTACATTGAAATCAATACATCAATAAAAAATTTCCACTCCTTTTCGTTATGCAAATTTAATTGGGAGATACATATTTGAAAATATTAGTGTATAACTAATCTACTATTGCATCATTGGGTATTTTTAAAATGTACATGATGTGCTGTATTACAGCCTTCTGTTCAGTTTGTGCTTGCACACTTAATTCACATCCTATAAAAAGATTTACAAGAGAAATTGTAAAGAACTAACAATAATATGTGTAAAATACTTGTATTTTGAAAACACTCCACAAAATTTATGGTTTCTAAGGCCATTTCTTCTGTCATATACAGAGGCTTATTTTTAATTATTTTTCTCTATGTTTAACATAGATACACTACCAATGATGAAAATTAAAATTCATCTCTAATGAAATATGTTGACGTCTAACTAATAAAGTACATAAGAATCTGCTTTCAGAGATTAACACCTTTGATACATGGGAGTCATAGGAAAGCATTAATATGCTAAATAACTTCATATTTTTTTCAGCTAAAAATTATTGCTTTCAAGAAGAAATAGAATAGTAATACTGATGAGTAATCAGCACTATAAAGTAAAGAAGAAATTAGAACTGCTCCTTTCCATTTTTCTGTTGAGATATCTCATTTGATAAGTGGAGGACTATGAACTGGCAAAAAGAGTAAACACAGATATTTCTTGTAGCCTCACTTTTGAGGTACCAGGGTTGATACATAGTACCAGATGCAATGGTATGGGGTTTGTATCTGCTTGCTTAGCACAAACCCAAGAACTTTATCACATATGTTAGCATGCAGCAGCTGCTCACATAAGTGACCACATTTCAATATAAAGCAATTCAAACAGCACAGTGAAAAAGAACTTTGAATTGATATATGGCTTCCTTATATCTCATCTTATTCAATGCTGCAACCATTCTCAAAGCGTTTGAGTTCTTTTTGTGCACAAAGCAAGACTGACAAAGAATAGAAAAGGCTGCTTTCTTTTAGTTTCAGTACGCTATTTTAAATGTGGGTTTATGTTATTTTTTAGAATTTTAATTTTCTGATCAAGTGGCAGTGTTACACATGCGTAGTCAAAGAAGCCTTGTCCCAACTCTTCATCTTGTTCACTGGTCACTTTCCTCATGAAGTGTCTGTGTTTCTCTTATGCTTCTTATCCATTTGAGTGCATTTTTTATGCAGATTAGCCAAATACGATGTTATATAAAAGAATGCATGGTATGTCTGGTTCAGAAATCATTATTTAGCATTTTCTGTTCCCTACTGAACTGTTTGCACTAGCTCTTCACACAAAGACCCCATGTTCAAGGTTGCTATATTGATTTTCAAAGCACTACATGCTTTGAATCTTGACTATTTGAAAGATCCCTTCTCCCTGTCTTTGGAGAAAATTCTTTTCTCCATTGAAAAACAGAATGTGAGGGCAAACATTTTCTGTCATCTGGGCAAAATAGAGTTTTCATGAGAATTAGGCTAAAAATTCAGAGCCCAGCACTAAGAGGAGCCCTAATCTCACCTATCTTCAAACCAAAATGTGAAACCTGCATCTTTCAATTCAGGTGCAACTGCTCATCTTTACACTTCCATTATCACTATTTACATTGCTCAGTGTCTTTGTGCTAGTTTGAAAGTGGGGTTTTTGAAAGTCTGTGGGGTGTGTTTGGTGTTTGTTTGTTTCTTTGGGTTTTTTTTGTTTGAAGGAGAGCTAGAGAATTATGAAATCTGGGCTACTCTCATAATAATAAGAATTCTGTAAAGAATGCTTTTTGCAAACGAGAAATTCATTAAAACTTTTTAGGTGGACCCCTTCTAAAATGCAACATTTGATGTGTAAAGTAGTCAAGGACACAAATCAGCTTCTCAGGGAAGAGCTGCATCCTTAAATCAACGACAGGATTCCATAGACACAATACAAGTAGATTTCTCACCTGGATAGACATACTGCATCAGGTTTTCTTAAGCATTGTGGCCCTGAATTCCATTAAAACTACTTGATAAAGTTCACTGATGGGTGATCAGAACACTATGTAGGATGGAGATACCAGGAGAAATGACAGAAGGGATAAGCTATGTAAAATATAAGATTAATTTTATAACTTCCTTTCATATAATATATACTCTTTGCAAACTAGTTAAATTTATGTTGAAGTTATAATCAGATGGGAAATAAATTCAGCTAAAATGAGGGCATTAGGTAGTCCTGTAATTATTTCAATATGATGCAGGATATTTAATGCAGTAGATATATTTCTTCCCTAGACAATTCTTAAGTGAATTTTTCATGGATATATTCCCATAATCATATACTTAACAAGCATACTAAAATTGAAGATTCAAGAATATAGGAACTTTCATAAGGGGATTAGAGATTTCAAAAACGCCTTTTGTTACCGATAACACCATTGGTTTGCTCCTATTCAAATTCTGCTGCTTTTGCCTAAAGTGGAACTGTCAGATATTAAAGTAATTATTTTTTTCTTATTCAGCAACATTGGCACTTCAAGGCCATGAAACCTGAATGAAAAAAAAAAGAGGTGGGGCGAAAAGAACAGAAAATCAAAATGCAGACTGTAAGAAAACAGCTGTTATTATAGGTGGGAAGGTGTTAGTCATTCTTGAGAGATAGTCTCAGAGAACAAAATGTAGAGAGCAAATTCACTGTTTAAATCAATGTGAAGATCTCATCATACTCTCTTTTAAAAAACCTTATCATAATGTTGTCCACATTTCAATAATTGTTGCATTGTGTCTTAATTTCTTTTCATAGAATCATAGAATGGCCTGGATTGGAAGGGACCTTAAAGTTCATCTAGTTCTGACCCCTGCCTGCCATGGACAGGGAGACCTTCCACTAGACCAGGTTGCTCAAAACCCATCCAACCTGGCCTTGAATACTTCCAGGGACGGCAAGTATTTTCCCAGCTTCACTGGGAAACCTGTTCCAGTGTCTCGACACGATTCTCAGTAATTTTATCCCAATATATAATCTAATCCTACACTCCTTCAGTTTGAAGCCATTCCCCTTTGTCACTGTCCTGTCACTAGATGGCCTTGTAAATTGTCTCTCTCCATCTTTCCTTAGGCTCCCTTCAGCTACTGGAAGACTGCAACTAGGTCACCCAAAGCCCTCTCTTCTTTTAAATCCATATATTTTATAAACTTTTGTTTCCTCAAGTAAAGTACACCCTTTAAAGAAAGGCATGTGAAGGCAACCATCACTTTATAACTGTTGAAAGATTTAATGCTTCTGTTCAAAGAAGTAAAACCTCAATTTGAACATAATGACTCTGAGATTATAATTACTTTAGATATAATCCTCAAATGAGCTACAAGTAAGTCAGAGGAAATCTCAAAACTTCTAACAATTATATTAACACTAATTTGCCTTCCATATTCTGGATTTTATACCAGGTTGCACAAATATACTTCTGGTTGCACACTAGGACATTTTAATCTTCTCTGTCATGAAAGTTTTATTTTTCCTTTACTCATTTAAATGGTATATTACTAACATTTTGATACTGAGATGTAGGAGTTGCAATTGATGGATATCTCTCAGAGATAGTACCATAATCTCCTAGAACTGTTCCAGATGACAATCAGGTCAATATCTCCATAGAAATTTGAGACAATTGAGTCTCTTCATAGCTGTACAATCATGTAAGTCAATAGATTAAATATCCAAGCTACTAGTCAATTGACACAGTAGGCTTCTCATTGGCTTTTCCCCCCCACCAAACATGGCAAGACATATCTTTCAACTAATTAGTATCTTTATAGATCTGTGTGCATATGAAGGAATGCATAAAATGTTACAGACAAAAATTTCTAAGAAACAATAGACCAAAATCAAACATAAGTAACAGTTGATTTATTATTTTAAATACCACAAGATCATCTTATCTCAGAAAACTAAAGCAAAACTTCCCCAAACTTTCCTTCATTCTTATCTTTGAGAGACTTAAGGAAAAGTGTTCCTATAAAACTATTGATTACTTATGGAAAAAAAAGCTATCAATCACACACTAGAAAGAATATTAAACTGAGCAGAAGTTTTCTCTCTATCAGAAACAGAATTCTAGCTACAGTTTTAGAAAGTTACCTGCAAGAAACAAAACCAACCAACCAAAGAAAACTCATAAACACTGACATTATCAGGATTATGCTGAAGAACATAATCATACACTGGAATTTACAGCTTCAAGTGAGTAAGATACAATTACACTGGTTACAGGAGAGGAAAAGTTATTCTAAAAGCACAAATAGAATTAAGTGATAAAGATGGCCCTACATAACAGTATATTAACAGCATGAACTGAGGAGTATTACCAGTCTTAGGAGACAAGCAATGACTAGTATTACTAAAAAAATGGTTATCTAGGAGTTTCCAAGGACCTGAAATGCAGACATGTCTGTAGTGATCAAAATGGTTACTGAGCTACATAAATCTAACACAAATATTCTTATTAGCATTCTAAAATGTATCAATTGTAGTAAGTCCAAATTTAAAATTCTAAAATTAATTCCTTGTTTTCAAAGGGGTAAAGAAAGGGAAATAATCACAAGTTATTCTACTATAGAATCAAACTGTGCCCTACAGAGGAATAATCATCAGTGATGGTGCACACAGTGAGAAATGTAATCTTGACAGTTTTTCTATTAGTATTTGTCACATTTACTTTATGATTCTTTATGTGCCATTTGGCTCTTTCAAGAACTTAAGACTATAACTCTTCTTTTTGGTTTTCCTCAGAAAGGACTGAAAATGATTTGTTATTTTAAGGCTGTTTGTAGCTTCAACTCCAATTTTTGTAATACTCAGATATTGCTACAAAATGAACAGAGCTTTCTGTCCCAATCTCCCCAAAACCAGATAAAAGGTATAATCACAAGGCAAGCACACTAAATTTTTCATTCTTGCAAAACTTAAGCATTTGAGTTTTATAATAAATAAATAAATAAACAGTAATGGTATGCATTCTCCAATGTTCATAATGCAATTGTTAATTTTCTTCTTTCAAGTGAAGTTTGGAAGCTGTGTTTATCCTGATCACTTGACATTATTAGTGCAAGCAAAATAAATTTCATAGAATCATTCTTCGTATCTTCACTTCCTTTTTCAAATTCAGTGTAAAACTGTGTTTCATTAGTATCTTTCCTATGTCAACTTTGGCATTTGATTTTTCAATCCTGAGATCCAAAAAGGAAACCAAAAAAATGATGGTGGAGAGCAAATAGGAGAACATTAGCTTGAACAAACAGAAGAAAAATGAAGCCAGAAGAGACAAGATCATGTTCCTGTCATGTGCATCACCAGAGTATAATTCATATAAAACAGGAAGTGATTTTTATAACAGTGTAAACAGCATAGGTTCATCTATGACTCAAAGAGGGTTACTGTAAATTAAATTTAAAAATCTCGGTTGATGCAAGATGAAACAAGATGAGGGCAAATTCACCCTTACTTTTGCAAATAAATATGGTATCTGTCCAAGGGGAATTAAATAAATTGCATGTTATGGATGTATTTTTTTTTAGATAACAGAATTTAAACTCCTTGTCTAATATAAACAAGTAGAAGTAGTTGAAAGAAAAGCTTTCCATTATTTGACAGATAGGCATAGTAACAAATAGTGTCCATTTCCGAAGGTTTTTTCAAGAGTATAATCAGTCTCTGGATTTCACCTGACTTAGTTTATGCATCTACTTATCTAAAAGACTTTCTAATGGAATAACTAACTCCTGCCAGCATGAAAAGAACAACACTAGCATATACTTTTTTGGTTAAAATAATGTATCCGAAGTATCTCCAAACTTACAAGGGTATGAGGCATCAGCTACTCTCTGTAAATGTCTCTATATAGCATACATATATGCCACTGCTAATCTACATAAGAAAACATACATTCAATTAAAATATATTATGTATTAATTATCTTAATGGAACTGTTTCCTCTTGAATCAACCACAAATTAGAGCCCAGTACAGCAATTTCTAATTGAAACAAGTTATTTCAGTATCTCCTGTCTAATAATAATAATAATAATGGAAACTTTAGATTTCTTACTTCTGTTTCACATATTTGTTTTTCTTGTGGTAAATAGACTTATTTCCCAGATCTACACCATGCCATTCACACACCATCCCACTATATATTCACTATATTCACTACAAAGAGAATGATGTCATCAAAATTAAATATATGGATTATTTGGGGACAGGGAGGCATACATATGTATGAATATAAAAATATACATAATAATCTGAGGGAAAAAGATTGAGAAAAAAATTATTAAAAGATCCAGATTTGCAACAATCTGAAAAGATAAGATATCTAGGAATTTCTCTCAGAATGGCGAGTGAAAAGTATTCATCCTGTAATGGGCAGACAGATATTGCCTACAAGGTTTCATTAAACTTCAGGTCATTCTAGTTTTATGTGACAGCAACTCTAAATGTAGGAAACTCAAAACTGACAGTCACTGAAAGATATAGGAGATATTGTAAGATAAGACTTTTCCTTGGTAACTGTATGTTCCACACTTCAGTAAAAGGGTGATGGCTCACTATGGCCAATTACACTAAAATAAATATTTTTTTTTAATTTATATTATTCTCAATTTATTATTTCAAGAGAAAATGTATAAACCTAAAGTCAAGTGGTCTTTCCCTCTGTATGAGGCAAAACTTGGAGTCTACTACTGATGAAGGTGAGATAACTTCATTCAACTTTTAATTTGCATGTAAACTAAACTATATGATTATGAATATTTCTAGAAGTGAAACTAATTTTAGAATTAACTTCAGAATAGCTTTAATATTCAGCACAAATACAGATAATAAAAGAATAAAATGTCAGTTAGTAGAAAAATAAATCCTACCATTTGCCTTGGGTATTTGATTAAGCAAAATGGGTCTTTAGCTGTTGTTAAACCTGGGAAGGTTTCAATTCAGAGTGTGCAGGAGCCAGACTGTTGAATATCCAAAACCTCTGTGCTAGCTGCATAACCTGTCAAGATTCATGACCTTGTTTGGACAGAGCAAGACAGTGAAAGAACATTGCAAAGTGTTTGGTAATGTTGAGTTCTGTGTAAAGAAAAGGGAAAAAAATAGATGTTACAACATGAATGTCTTAAGAACAAAAACTATTATATAGACGGTGATAAATTTGAGATTAATTTCTTCAATTTAGAGCTAGACTTGAACCTTTTTGTTCACTGACACTATTTTGTTTTTATTTTAAGTTATGACAATAGTCATAGAAAATTCTGATGAGACGGTTCAGTCGCCAGAACTTTTCTTTAGAAAGGGTAAGCTGTAGATAGTGGTGTCTGCATCCAAGACAGTGCTAGGAGACAGCATGTAATTATATAAACAACTAAAAAGTAACATTTGTGCAGCATGAAAAGTATTGCTGGGTAAACAGAAATGTCTCCAAAGAAAGCTATTCATGGTTTTTTCCTTTGTTCTGGAGTTGATAGGTAGTGGGGGAGGGAGTAATGCTACTAAAAATTCCGCTGATTTCTATTTGAATATAATTTATTCTCATTAAGCCATTTCAAAACTACACTAATTTATCAAGAGCAGAAGTCAGCCCTGCATGTATGTTATTGCAGAAAGCTTGTAATTCTATATCTGTCTGGAGAATATGTCCTTGAATAATTAAACATCTGAACTCTTTGATTGAAGAAAACAATATCATAAATGGAAGGAAAGAAGGAGAACAGGCTTTTCTGAAACAAAGAAAACTACTAATTGGTAAAGGAAGACATAAGACTAATCAGAATCTTAAACACCAAAAGTATTCAGACATATAGGCTTTGGGATTTAAATAGTTTATTTTGCTAAATCAAAATCATATTTTTTCTAGCTATCTTGGGGTTTGTTCTGACATGACAGTTTTGAGGCTTCATCATGCTTGATTTGTCCATATGTAATCACAGAACATATTATATAAATCCCAATGCAGAACCTGACTACTTGATTTAAAGGAATGATTGCCATCACCTGAATAATAACAGCCTACACAGTCGAATTTCTGATGCCTTTTTTTTTTCACCTTATCAAGGAAATGCAATCATATCATAACCAATTGAAACACACTCATATTATTAGCTGTAAGATCAGCTGCAAGCCTTAAGCAATGCAATTCTACTCAGCTAGCTACTATCTTTTGTTCTTGTTTTAAATAATGAAGATTAGCTGGCAGCAGAAACTATCACTGACAATTGTTGAAAAGAAATCAAATTAGGATAGATTCTTTAACTAATGAATTAATTCAAACTGACTTCCATGTGATATTGTCATGAGATCTGCCAGCCTGCTGAATGACTCTAAATTATAGATGTAACACATGCAAAACCAATAAATAAATCACACTAGTAAATCAAATTGAGGTAAGTTTGCAATAACAAATTGGGGTTTGGAAAAGCAATACTGAGGACCTTGCCATATCTATTTTTTTGTAGAATATCTTAAAAGAACAGAAATATGTAACAATCTTTTTGAAAACAATAATCTGAAGACTGCTCTGTTTAGAAGGAAATTTTGCTAATGACAGAAAAATAAAAATTAGTCCCACTGAAGTAACTCTGGTTCTTCCAGATGCAGTAAGAGTTGATACTGTTGTGGGTTTACATGCATCTTCTGTGCATGAACTCTTGAGTCTCAGGTTTGTTTATGTATCTTTTGAACCTTCATGTTTCTTTTTAGCTGAATGCACATAAGCCCAGCTATAAACAGAAAGATGTGATGAATTCTGAAGACAGAAGGTATTATAGAAGATGCACAAGGCAATGCTCGCTTGATCCCAGTATATAGCTTCCTTCCATCACACAAATAATTTGGAGAAGAACCCAAACAATAATAATATGTCGGTCTTAGCAGAATTAAGGTACAGGTATGTGCGAGTTTCTGGGTATGAGTGTCTCACAACTTTTAGGGATTGAGATGTCCTTATTGAATGAAATCTATACAGCAGTTCTGCTATAGCTGTCCAAAGATCATCCACTTGTCCTACTGAGCCAATAACAAACAATTATTTTTGCATCATGTTGAAGGATAATGAGCTAAAGAATTTCTGGAATTAGATATAATTTTAATATCCAATTAGGAAGACAAGGGAGAAAGGCAGTTCATGGAACACCCAGGGACAAAGAGCCAAACATAGACTGAGAACTGAAATTGCCACTCCTCTTATTCCCTTTTGTTGCTATAACTATAGCATGAAAAGGGTACTGTCTGCTCCATTTTATTATATACTCATGTGAAAGCAGTAGGGGCATATGCTTATCAAACATAGCAACAACTTGCATTTTATAGATGAGGTTTGCACAATGTCAAAAAAGATAAGCAATTATAATAAATGTACAAATGAAGATATTATACCATTTATTAGTGAAAAATATATATATGACCCTATTTGGAGGAAGTATTTAGGAAGAAATAAAGGTTTTCTTTTTTTCTCTGTGAATAATGAAAATCACTAATACTGAAGCAGTAGGAGAGGAATTGGACAAGAATTTGAAATTAATTAGATAAGCAAATAAAAAATTGGCTGCTACACTTCACATAAATAAAATTTACTACGTTGTTATCCTCTAAGATCTTCAGAGAATATACACAAATTCAGAGATCTATGAAATAACTGAAGATTTGGGGAGTTTTGCTTTGGATTATGCTTTTCCATTCTTTCATTTCAATCTTTGAATATTCTGCTATTTTCTTAATTTATTTTATACTTTACATGGTTGTTTAAAAAAATCGTAGCTTTCCAATCACTGCCTCTTCACTAAAGAGATCTTACTTCTTCTTCATATAATTAGTCTCCCAGAAAGCCCTTGGCTCTTGTAAAATCTCTGTATAACTTCAAACTGTGATTGAATATTGGCACAATTATACATGAACAGTTATTCAGCACCAAATCTGGAGATGAAGAATACATCTTCATGACCACATTGATTGATCAAATTTTAGAGAAATAAATTTAATTTGCATTAAGACAAATATTACCTTGCATGCACTATTCGATCAGGCTTATTAATTAGATGTCAAGAAGGTAATTTTCTCAGACTGACTTTAGGTTAAAGGTACTCTTTCATCCACTCATATAAATTTGTGTCTGTAATCCTTACCTCTGATTTCTTAGTTTTTATGAAGTAAATATATGGCAATAAGACAAAAAGCATGAGCCTACACTGAAAGTCATCTTTTACTAGACCCCAGCAATCAGTGGAACTTATTAACATGGATTCATAGAGTAGGCAACTGCTCAGGAAAAGAATTATGAATGTTTGATCAAATTAAGTTGCTCATAGCACTTCTGGAAGACACTTTCATACATTGAACCATGAAAGGTTTATACTTTTATGCAATGATCTGAAAAAGTACTGGCACAGTTGTCTTTTATTATTTTGCAGATTTATACTGTTAGCAAAGCATTTTGAAAGAGTTAACTAGCTGACAGATTTTACAGCAAATCTCATGTTTGGCCTATTAATTAAAGAAATGAAAAACAGCCCTTAGTTTCTTTCTTGCATAGTGTTTGTGAATGTAATAAATTCTACCACATAAGGAGTCATGGTTTTCAGGGTTCTATTTTTGCACTAAATTTCTAAAAGTCAAACGATTTCAAATATACTACTTCTGGCCATCTTAATTCACTTTTATATATACAGTCTGAACATTTTTATACATTTTTTCTTTTCAAGGTTATGCACACATTTCCCTGAAATGTAATTTTTCTTCCCCTTGAGACAGATGAATACAGACAGGTAAAGCAGTACCTAAAATCCTACTTAAACAAGAATAAATTGTATTCATGCCATTAAAAATATCCTAACTCATATTGAAACTAAACCTTCAGTACCACTCATTGAGGAGAAAATTTGTTTCTGAACCTAAAGAACTCTTAGTTTTCAGCTACTTTCAGGACTTCAGGAAACAAGTCTGAGTCAAGACTTTGACACCAAAGTCCCTCCAGTGAAGGCACTCAAAGTAAGAAGTATAATTAGATATCTCCATTAAAGTACCAAATAACAGTATATATATCTTAGAACATCAGGTAAGATGTCTTCTTTTAGATTCATCCATGATGAAGATGCTCCACTCTCCATACTTTTTTGCAAATGTCTTAGTTTGTACTTACACTGTGGTGTTGTTGCTTGTGAAATCACTGACCTTCCCTGCCCCTGGAGCATTTGTTTTCTCTGAAAACAGCTCAGCAGTCCCCATTTGTGTACTCTCCTGAGCCAGAAGACAGAAGTCAGGGCAAGGCAACAGACAGTCTGCCTGCACCCCTCATCCAGATGTTGTGCCCCTTTCAAAAGAAAAAAACAAACTATAGACAACACCCTGGGAGAATTAAATAAATTCAACACCAGCCACACTCACAAGATTTTCATGAAGGTTTGTGTCAGACCGTTTCAGAACTAATTAGACAGAAGAATTAATTTTATTTCAGAATCTCCATATTCAGCAAGAGTATGCTGAGTAACTCTCTAACAGAAGGCTACAGACTTCACCAAAAATCATTGCTAACTAAGATGAAAGAATCTGAATTATCTGATTGAGTTCAATATCTCTATCAAATATCTTGCAGAGAGCATCCAAAAGTTCTTTCAAACACATATGAAGTTAATTGTTAAAGTCTGCATTTTATTACAATCTGTTGCCTTAACCAGTTTCTTTTCCTACTCATTCTTGAATATTATTTTAAGCACCTGAGGCTCAGTTATTCCATCTGTCACAATATGTATATTTGTGTGTAAAAACAAACTTCTACCTAGAGAGCATATGATGCCCCATATGACTTCTCAGATCAATGAATATGATATTCCTCATCCCTATCACAGGAAATAAGGATCAGCAAAACAAGAAAGAACCAGTTTAGGAAAAAAGCTTGTCCTTCCACTAAGACATTTTGTTCAAAGTCATGACAATCACATTAAATGCATCATGGAAAATGGAATGAACAGTTTATGATAGATACAATGTAAATTTTCTAAATTAAATTTGAAAAGGACTTTAATGCAGTAGTTAAGGTCAAAGCAATCAAAAGCATTTTGGTACCACCAGCCACTCTGGGGCTCCAGAGGGGAATGAGGGATGGTGCACCTGGTAAATATACACCTGGTAAAGGTTGGGACAGGGTTGTAACGCCCCCAGGCACTTGAGTTGGTCTAATACAATAATTAATATAATAATCCAGTGTTTCATAGGTTTATAACAGTTAAAATGTACATATCTTGCAGGAACTATATAAATAATATAAACAGCGTGGGAGACCAAATTATGCTCATGAATTATCTTTGATCTATCTAATGCAATGTGGTTTTGTTTTTGTTTTCAAAATCAAGACTATTAGTTTTAATTATTCAGGTAAGTAAAACATTGTTATGCTCAATAATATATAAACATTCCATTAATTTATTTTCACTATTCTAAATAAGCTTCCTATATCCATTTCAGAAATGTATTCTTAATAATTATAGGGCTTATTCAATTTATACTGATTTATCAGGCTTCCTTTCACTGAATGAAAAAGTAGACTCAATAGATTATGCCAGTAGATAGATTAGGCCAGAATCTATATCTATCATTAATTTAGTTCTCAAGATTTATTTTTTGAGTTAGAATAATTAAGTCATAGATACAATTTTTTTCTTGCCAAGTGGGAAAACTTTTTCCTGTGCAAAATCAAATAAAATAAATATCCCTAGATATTGTCAAAATAAGCAGAAGGGATGTTCTGATAACTCTCCTTTTTTAGAATTTTTAGAATTTCTAAATTCTGAATTTCTGATTTCTGCTCACAACATGAAAAAAATACTCTTAAGAAAGGGGGGGGGGATAATTTTTTTATCCACTCAGCCTTTACAAAAGGCACTGTTACTGCTATTCATCATTGATAAGCATATCCTACCTGTAAGAGCAGCACCTAAATGTTTGATTATTAATTTATACCTCATGAAACAAGAACAGTAGTGTTTCAGGTTACAGCTGGAGGTTCACACTTCAATTGTTCCTATTACTAGTCAGCAATATGATTGGGGGGGGTTATATGATAATGAAAGCATTGATTGAGAGAGCTGGGTTTGTTCTGCCTAAAGAAGGAAAGCTTAAAGGGAAATCTTACTGCTGTTTTCAACTTCAGTGTATGGTTGCAGAAAAGTTGGAACTAGCATTTTCTGGGCAGTACACAATAAAAGAAGGACAATGGGTAAAACTGACTGATATCCCTGCAAATCTCAGGGAAATTTGCATGAAATCTGAGCCACCTGACTGAACTAAAAAGCCAAATCCAACATCAAAACCAACCTTGCTCTGAAGAGTGGGTCTAAGTAGATGATTTAGGGAGATACCTTCCAATCTCAACTATTCTCTAATTCTAGTGTCTAATACTCACATCTCTTTTTCTATTTTCTGTGTTCCTTCCTCAAATTTTCTGAATATGACTCCCACACCTTTCTGCTTCTTCACTCAAACCCCAGACACAAACAACATGAAACAACAGCACTCACTGTATCAAAATGGCCAAAATAGTTCAAAATAGTAAACATGTGATACCTGTACCTGAGAGGCTGACCAGGAATAGTTGGGATTATTGACTATAGGTAGCCAGCAATTCAATGCATCTTTCAGGTTGAGCTTACCATCTGTTCTGACACCCTACACAAAGTGAATGACCTGCAATATTTCAGACTGTAACACGCAAGTAAAACCTGTACTTATCTTAAAATGTTTTTCAAGTTGTATTAGTTCCTTCCTCAGAAGCAGGATGAAAAGAATGACAAAAAGTTAGAAAAATTCTACCGCTTTTAATTGTACAGGAGTAGCAAATCAATTGCAAATGCAGAAGCATAGCACTACAAAATGAAGTTTGAAACCAATTTGATGATATAACTTAGAACTGCAAAGCATACTTTTTCATACTGATTTTAATATTTCAGTTCATACATTACATCAGAATCAATAGCTATATGCATACTTTGCACATTATTCTACAAACATACATAACTATTTATAAACAAAGATCCATATCTTCCCTTAAGAATCATCACAACAGTGGAATTTAGAAATACTTTTTGTTAAAAAGTCAACTTTGCAGTTACTGATTGAATTAAATGTTATTTTGTCTTTTTTAAATGAGATTGGTGTAACATACCACATTATATTAATGTAAGGTTACTCAAGAAGCTGTGCATATTTTAACCTCTCATGTGAAAATGTTATGCAAATTATTTGTAAATGTGAAAGCCTAGGGAGCAGGGCTGCATTAATAGATACTATTACAAAAGTATCTGCAATAGTTTACAACCCAACAAAGGCTGAATTGGATATAAATTGTTTCTGGCATCATAAATTCTAAAATGAATGCAAAGAGCACCATCTTTTGGAGTCAGTGAAGCATTGACACTCTTTACAGCGAAAACAGAGCACTGAGTTTCAGTAAAATAAATGTTTATATATGCAACACGCTTAGCAAATTGTTCTGTGAGCAGTGTAACTAACGAAGCATGGTTTCAAACAGACTCCTGTGCTGTGTCTCCCAGCATATAAACTTCCCAACCTTGCCAGCTCCTTCTGCGTCACTACTGCCTGCCTTCGTCTGCAGCGCGACACAGCTCTCTTCACAGAATCTCATTCAAAGAAAGGTTTCTTTTCACTGAACAATAGCTACTCACACTCTGGTTAGCTCAGAGCTATGTGCATAATGAACCAGTGCATGTCCTGTTTGGCAACGCATGGGCTGTTTCTAGGGCAGATGAAGGACTGGAAATTTTGCTGGAACTGTCCAATAGATTAAAAAGCTACTGGCAGTTTAACAAGAAATTCAGGCTTATGAAGTTATATTAGGTTATTTACCAATTACCAACTTTGCAGAAAAGGACCTGGGGTCCTGTGAAACAAGCTGACCACAGGCCAGCAATGTGTCTGTGCAGCAAAGACAGCCAATAGCATCCTGGACTGCTGCAGGAACATTGCTGCCGGTGGGTCAATGGAGGTGATTCTTCCCCCCTGGTGAGGACCTGGGGAGACACACTTACAGTGCTGTCTCTAGATCTAGTCCCTTGCTCTGAGGTGGGGATTTTGGCTAACGTACTGTTTGGGACAACATTACATTTTTTAATAGCCATCCATACGGTGCTAGGTCTAGATCTATGATCAAAACAGTGCTGAAAACACACCAGTGATTTAGCTGTTCTGAGCACTGCTTGCACAGTAACGAGGCCTTCTCCATTTCTCACTCTGTCCTCTCCCTCACGAGCAAGTACGCTGTGGGTGAGTAAAAGGCTGAGAGGGAACATAGCCAGGACAGCAGAACCCAACTGAGAAAAAAGATGTACCATAGGATATAACATCGCAACAATAAAACTACAGGGGAGTTTTGCAAGGTAGCCATTACTCAGAGACTGACTAGGTATCACTCTGCTGGGGAGATCTGGTGAGTGATGGCCTTTGTATCACTTTATTTTTATTTTTTTTTCATTTTTTGATTCATCTGTAAAATTATCTGTATCTCAATCCGAAAATTTTCTTCTTGTTGCCGTTTCAATTATCTCTTCCCTCCTGCTGGGGATGAATGAATGAGAAAGGGAGTCTGGGTTTAGCTGCCAGCCGAGCTCAACCTCCACAATTAGACAATCTCAGTGGGGTCTTCTGGTGCCTCAGCTATTCCATGTTTGTTTCTATCTATCCATCCACACATGGAGATATTGCCATGGGATTACTCTCTACAGTACAATATTGATTTTTGATCTTGAAAAAAAAATAAAAAGTGAAAATTGGTGTTCCATGCATACTATTATCTCTGCCACTATTTGTTAGACCTAAGAATTAATGACAAAACAAAGGTGAGCGTTATTCCTTTGTACCAAATTTGGAAGACCCCTTATGAAGAATCTCTTGCTTAATCTGGCAGTCTAACTCTTACATGCTTTTGTCTTTAACTCCACACTGGCAACAGCTCATGGAGTGCAGGGCTTTCCAACACAACAGCCACATATAGAAGCACATAAATTCTGCATTTCTGTTGAAAATTTCTAAGTTTTAATAGGAGGAACAGATTTTTCAATCCAACGTAGATCTGAGCTTGCCTAACAAGGCAACTCATGAACAACTATTTTCCAGTACCATTTTCTTCCTAACCTGTCATACATCATAGATGCTTTCAACAGGATGACTGTATTATCACAGTGTTATTGCTATATTTTCTTGCTTTGTTGAGCTATGAACATGCAATTGGCTACAAGGTAGTTTCAGATTTATCTTCTCCATTAGAGGTCAGCAGAAGACCATTTATCCAAACAGGATCTGAATGGTTCCTGGTTTTTCTTGAAGTTTTAGGTCATTAAGCCAGTAGCAAGAAAAAATTAATTTGACATTATAGGTCAGGCAAAGCTAAATCTAAGAATTCACAATAACTATTGCCCGTTCCATCTCCCATTCTTAATTGTAGAATCATTGTAGACAAATTTAGATCACTTACAAAAATTGTGGAATTTGAACAGTTATACTGTGGAAATTAACAGCAACATGAAAAGATAGATTCATGCAGAGTAGACATGAATACAAACTGCAATGGAAAACTCACAATTTTGTTGTCTTTTCCTACTGTTTGGTTTTGAAGATGGGGTAAGTCCAGCAGTCATGAGGCTCTACATTACCTCATTGTCTCTCACATTTTCAGTACCACTGAAAAGTCACCTTTACCTAGGACACCTCCTAGATCAGATGATTCCTCTTCCAGTTTTTTAAGCATCCCTCTCTAAAGCATTTCACCTCACTTTCTGCAGAAGAACATCTATAAAGCCACTGTTTCTCCAAGCCTGAAATTAGTCATGACCTTCATGCAGTCACTAAGAAACCAATGTAGGTGTCCAATTAGTAAACATTTAGAATTGTGGATTATTTTCCCTTTAGCTGTTGTCATAGGAACTACACCATTTTCATTCCTGAATTTAAGCTTAGTCTGTTTTGTCAGAACCGAGGAATGTTTCCAGAACTAGTCTGACATGGATTTGTGAAGGAGTAAAGGACATTCTCATACATCAAGTTATTATGAATACTGAGATTTATGACTCGCAGTAAACTGTTCTCCCAAAGGCCACACTGCCATGAACTTGGCTAC
The DNA here is from genome assembly GCA_013396755.1 of Sclerurus mexicanus. Taxonomy (NCBI): domain Eukaryota; kingdom Metazoa; phylum Chordata; class Aves; order Passeriformes; family Furnariidae; genus Sclerurus; species Sclerurus mexicanus. The sequence goes on along the minus strand of VWZF01001452.1, from coordinate 326,084 downwards.
AATTAAGACTGAAAAAGTTCAGATTAATGAGTTGAAGAATATACACAGGAAAATAGTTCTTAAAACACAGAAATTTCCTAACAATATGTGAACAATATACTATTTGAGGAAAAAAAAAATCACAATACTTTAAAAGAAATAATTAACTAAAATATGATGATATATACACACACAAATCCTTCCTGCTTCAATTTTCAGGCAGATTTCAGGTTTCTCAAGATTTTTTTTTTTCACTTATATCTTACAAATGGATTTTTTCATCAAAAGTATTCTTAACTGTAGACAAATCCTCTACATGAAATTTTCCTATCAGCTTTCTGCCAAGAAATATTTGAAGAATATTAAGCAGATATGCACTAGTGAAAATAATCTAGACCGGAATTTCCTAATACAAGGAAAAGAATTCCTTTGAGGATTATCAGACTGCTTCAAGAGTTGGGGACATAATTACTAGGAAAAGGAGTTATACCCAGGCCATTCCCCAAAAGGTTTCATTCATTTCTAGAAAACAAATTTGAAAGTCATTTACCTTTCCTCCTCAATACATTCTAATACAAAAATCATCATCTTGATGTGAAATGTTTCATACCAGCTTTTGGCGAGTTATTTGTTCCCTTGCTTAAATACAGTTGGCAGCTTCCCTCTGTACACACATACAAAGATATTGTATAAATACCGACAATAAATTGATAAAAAAGAAACTAATGACAAAATTGGTGCTAAAATTTCACTTTGTGGTAACTAAATCCTCTTCTGAGGGTCTACTTTCACATTAAGCCAGTATTTATAAAACTGGAAAGACAAAAAATAACCCACTTTCCAGAGAAAGCAAGTTCTCTTGAACACTAAATGTTAATACACTCTGTAAGATGTTGTAGATGCAAAGCCAAAGTGAAACAAGAGACAGTCCTGCACAGATTAAAAATGTGACTTGTCATAATACTGCAGGGGAGGAAAAAAAAAACAAAAAAAACAAGAGTGACTGTATGTTGTGGGAGAGTATAATTTCCAATCCTTGTTTCAGAATACTGTTCCCTGTTCTTCAGCAGAACACTTAAGGGCAAATTCATAGGTTTTCAGGATACCCTAACATATTTTTTTTTCTAGAAAAAATATGAACATATACAAAACTGTAAAATTCCTCTGAAATATTCTAACATAAAATAATTTTTTCCCTTCCTCTAAATGCCTCCACACTTCAAGTGGACACACACTGATGTGAAACAATAGACAAGTCTCATTGGATTTTGACATGATTGTAGCAATGCGACTCAGAAGCTTGGGAAAGATCCATGTCACTCATTTTTGTATAATGAGCACAGAAAACCCTTTTAAAATCAAAAGGCAGATTTCATTAGAACATAAACCAGAACACTTGACTTTTTAGTTAAACCTAAAGCAACTAGACTAAATATTGTTACACTCAGAATCTTGTTACTGACAAAAAGGGAAAACACCATATATACAGGAAAAATCCATAAAGAATTTTAAACCTAATTAAAGGATTGGTAAATTAACAAAACTACAACAGTTATGATCTGGTAACACTAATATTCACAGTCCAGCTGCCACAGTAAATTCTCACTAATAATATCCACTTTAAAAACACCATACAAGAAGAATTGCTAGTACTGATCCTTTTTTGTTGATAATAAGCTCACCCTTGCAATGCCCTTCTGGATAATCCTGTGGGAAGCTTCAGTCTTCCTAAAACAACAGCACTGGGGGAAAGTGGAGGAGGTCCCACACAATGTCTTCGTTGGAAGAAGTTCACAGATAGGGTTTCTTCCTCCTGTTTGGCAGAAGCAGGGTGTCAGTGATTTCCCTCAGCCTTGGGCTTATTTGGGTTCATATTTGTACTTTCCTTCATCACGATCCACACCACCATGGGGAGGCGGGAGCCACCCACCCCAGCAGCTGGGATGGCCAACACCACCCAGCCCAGGATCAAAGTCTGGTCCCACAGGACTTCTGATAACAATGGCAAAATCAAAGGCATGCAGATCACATACTTCCATTCTGCTCTTGAAGGAAACAACTACAAGCACAAACACAGTGCCAATGGTGTCTTAACCTGACAAGAGCCCTGCTCTCAGCCACTGTATATTACATTACTATTATATTAATATTACTATTACTATTTCATGAGGCCATCTTATACCACGTTTTGCTTTAGTCTACTTCTGCCAGTTATTCTGACTGCCTAGTATTTCAACCACTCCCAAAGACTTCAGAGAAGTTAATCCTGAGGAACCTGAACTTCAGTGCAAAATGGATGCCTGTGTGAAAGAAATACAACTGAACCATAAAACACAGCTCTCCCCAGAACAAAAAAAAAAAGCCAACACCATAGAGAGTGACAGTCACATAAATGTATTAGGTAGTCATATTTTCTCTCTTTTTCTCAGGAAGAAAACACCAGTTTGTATACACAGATTCACAGACACATACATCAATTGATCAAGTAATTTCTCTTTTTGCGGCAGCTGAGGGGAGCACTTCCCCCTTTCCCGTCCCCTCCCGGGCCACGCATGTCCCAGCAAAGAGACACACAGACACACCAGGGGGCAGGAAAGCAGAAAGAGATTTAATCACCTGGCCAGGCCTTTTATAGGGGTTCACAACTTATAGGGGTGAAGGGGAAGGGTTAACAACAGACCAATGAGAGGGGTTTCACCTGGCCGGCCCAAGGCTTGCATACTAATTAGGGAGACAACAAGTCCAGGGAAAAAAGGGGGGTAACTCAGGGAAAAGGGGTAAAGACTTCATGTTACAATACAGTGAAAATTTCTGCAGTTAAGCCAACTCCCACATCTTTTGGTGGCAAAAAGGGAAGCTTATGTTTCGTGGCATCTTCTAAGGTCAGCAGATTTATTTCCAGTAAAGAACAGAAATTTACTACATCAATTTATTTTCTGAGGAAAGTAATTGCAACTAACAGAAAACATAGGAAAAAATGAAGGCTTAAGTGTAGCTTGATTAATGCAGATTAAAATCCATGGTGGAAAGCATCATACGTTTCATGAGGCAAATATGAGGCTGTAATTGTTGTGTTTGTGAAATCCCAGACCAAAGAGAATTCTCTTTTATATACATTTCATTTATTTTGTGAAACATATGAAATATTTGTTTAGTATTGTTCCATGGTAGATTACATTCTATCGTCCTCTCATATTTCTAGTCTGATTTTGACTCAGATGTATTTTACTTGAATGCTGCTAAAATAATTTGTAATAGAAAGAAATAAGGAATCAAACAACTCTCTGCAAATTATTTCCATTATAACTCATCAAGTGAGGGAAAAAATACCCCAAATGAACCAGACAAACTATCAAAAGCACATCAAGAATAAAGACAGTCATCTAAAGTAATTTGATACATTTACCAGACAACCTAGTATTTTTGAAAAGCCCATAATAATTTATAAGAAGACTGTGTTGCCTTTTCAACACAAGCAGAAAATATAAGGAGTATGCATGCATGCACTAGTATTAGTGATTAGACAGAAACCAATGTCAATCATTATTTTTTGACACAATAATAAGTTGCTTTATAAGTGCTGCCATCTTCTCTATTTCTTCTCCACGACCTTTCTGCATCGTGAAATAAAAGCACTGATATCCAAAAGAGTAAACTGCAAATTACAAACCCCAATATTTATCAATTGGTTTGGAGGCAACACTGCGACACACACATGAAAGTTTTATTTTAGCCTCAATTAAAAAATAAAATAATAGAAGAACTTTCCCAAACCAATATAAAAATGTAGCATTGGTCTAATACAACACAGTGCTACTACCAAGTAATTACAGCAAATGCATAATATGCTATATCATCATCATTGTGTATATTAGCCCATATTATATCAGTCTTTCTGTTTGCATTCATCTCTCACAGAAAATAGTCCGAATGCCACCTGTTTTATTAGGTTGAATATGCACTACTGTGACAGAAGATTTCTTCAGCAACTTACTGAATGTTTCTCGCTAATTGTATTATGAAAAGCACCATCATCATATTGCTGTTCCACTGGCAGGAGGAAAAGTTTCAGACAAGCCTGTCTGTCTGGTATAATTATTTTCCTAGTTATACCGGGCTTGCTGGAGCCTAAAATAAAAATATTTGACCTTTTCTACAATTCTGTGGTTGCATTAAAGCATTATTAATTCCCCAGCCTTACACAGGCAAAACTTCTAAGGGCCCTGAAATGAATTTTCTGTTTTAATACTCCAACAAATGATTTCATCTCTTGAAAACTCTTTTTTAAAATCACTTTTTCAGACCTATACTAGCCACATCACACAAACTACAACACAGAAAACAAGCTGTAATAGTCCCATGATATTCAGCTCCTAGCTATCCGGACTCATTCAGTCAAGCTTTCACCAATGGTGCTGCAGGATTTGGCATTAATTTTTGACATTAATATTTGACTACTTTGTGTTTACTTGTTTCCAATGAATACCTACCATTCATCATGTATGTAGCTGTTTCTTTGAAATTCTAACCCTTAACTGTAACAGACTTGGTATGCACAGTGGCAGCCTGCTGAAAAGTATCTCCTCTATGTGTTGGCTTCTATTTGTGTGCTTTGTTCCTTAAATAAGAATGACCAGACAAGGTAGATGTGGAAAGAGGGCAGTGATAGCCCTGGAGTCAATGAATATGCACCAGAGAAGTTTCCATGTTGCCAGGAGAACACTGAGTGGGCAATGACCTGGATGTCCCACCTGGGAGGCATGGCCACGCTGGCCAAACTACATAATGTGGGAGCACAAGGCTCCTCCATGTGAGCTGTCTCTTCTGGCTGCCACCACATGACCGATTGGATTTTGGCGGCAAATATTTTTCTCCTGTCTCTCTCCTCTCTTTCTTTCTTTACTTATTTCTTTTCTCATTCTCTCTTTTCTTCCTCTTGTGGGTAACTTAAAACCAGTGAGTTGTGTTTTAATAAACTAGTGTACTGATTGTCTTGTGGTGGGTGCTTTTGTGGACAGGGTCTTTGCACTGGGTGTTTTGGTGAAATACTTCTGTCTTCATTATATGTTATCCCTATAAAATCTTTTGCCAAAAAGTCTTATTTTTTCACTAAATTAAAAGAAATTCTCTTAGAGAAAGCGTAGCAGCATTTTCTCTGGATGTGAATTCAAGATAATAATGAAGTAAAGACTCTTCAACAGTTTGGTAAGCAAACTTAAAAGTCTTAAATATAAGTAACCACCCAAGCAGCCTGTGGCCTGAAACCTGGCATGTTACAATGAGGAAGAATTTCTTTACTCTGTGAGGGACCACACACTGTAGCATATTGCCCAGATTGGTTGTGGTCTCTGTCACAGGAAATATTCTAGAACCTTCTGGATGCAATCCTGTGCAATGTGTTCTAGGATGGCCCTGCTTGAGCAGGGAGGTTGGACCAGGTGACCCACTGTGATCCCTTTCAATCTTAACTGTTCTGTGATTCTGTGACTTTTAAGTGTGTATGTCTTAACTGTTTCCCTCCCCATTCAACTTATTCTTCTCCTTAGACATTTCTGAACAAACTTTTCAAATTGACTACCATTTTTATTCCTGCTATACATACCTAATACACAGATTTACAGGGGTGCTTCACAATTTTATTTGTGCCTATTCAGTGCAAACCTAAAATTAATTCATGCCACTAAAAAAAAAAGGACCTATCAACTTCCCCAGCCTTCATAAAGAGCTAACAACCAGCAGGAACTCACACTGACTCCAGAAGAAGGAAGGATTGGAGTCCTCGTGAAAGAATTTGAGAAAGCCAAACACATCTGAGGGGACAGGAGTAGCCCAGGGCTAAGGGTAACAGGAGAGACAGAAAACACAGAACTGGGCATTTATAATGCATTTCAAGATGTGTTTCTTTTAAGGACTGAAATTCTTCATGGTCATATTTTCTGACTACTCAAGACACAAATATATGCTACTAGAAAATAGGTCCAAATAGAGCATATCACCATCTAAACTAAAGTAACTGGAAATTACTCATCAAATTACTGACCGTTACTACATACTCTGTATTACTCATCTAAATGACCCCTATGACACAGCAATGCACATTCAGTCATTGGAAACAAAATATTTTTATTTCATTTTCATAGCTAAGTGCATCTTCACTTCAGAGTTTGTGCTTTTATTTAGGTATATCATGGGCCACTCCTCCTCAGACCTGAATGCCATCACAGTTCTCTAGCCAGAGCAAACTAAAAATCAAAGAACACTTCTGTTTCCTTAACCTATGCACTCTATCAAGTAAGGTAATTAATTCCCATCTATCCACCGAGCGCAATCAGCATGTAAGATGGCTGCTTAGAACCACAATAGGCAAGAGCTCTTAAGGTTGAGAATATTCCCTGCACTACTTTTGTGCTTTAAAAATTTTAATGTCTTGGTATATACTGAAAACCAAATAAAGGCTGAAATTTTAATTTGCATATTGAAATTCATGGGTGTTTATACATTAAAAACTGTGTATTCCATGTATAAAACTTTTAAAATACTAATATTAGCATGCAATAGACTAAAACCATGATTTATGTATTCATTTGTAACTTCTGTACTATATATATAACAGAAAAATTTAAGAGTAATAGTTTTCAGTGTATTACAATTTTAGAAATATCCACTTGTTATATGTCCAAGTACTGATTTTTAGTGCACTGACTGCAGACTGATTTCCATACATGTTTTTAATATATTTTCCCACCATTTTTAAAGGAGTCTGTAATTTGATCTTAGATAAAAAGAGATCAAAGGAAAGGACAGGAATCCTTCACAATCTGATATGCAACTATTTTTCCTTGAAGAAGGGTAACTCACAGAGAAGATGAGATAGTGTTCTTTTTTCTGTTTCGGGTTCTTAGTTCTGCAATAAGTAGATGCTTTTCTTCATTCCAGATACTTTTAATGGTCTTGTCCAACCAGTGCTGCGATCAAAATTTTAATAACAAATTAATCCTCTTTTCATTCTAGTGTCAATAGCAATGATCTAATAAATAATTAAATAAATAACATTCTACTGAGCAAGTGAGCCAACACAGCTCAAAACTCTAAGGTGACAGAGATATTCTTTATATGAAGAAATCATTTAAGTCAACAATATTTGTTCACTTTTAATCTAAAACAAGAGATACTGCACCTTTAGGAGTACAGTCCAGTCTCTGCCTTCTGGACTTAAAAGGCAACAGTAGTTGATATTGTTTCCCCAATATTCTTGTTTTGATAGTTCTCAATTAATTGTGAGAGCTTTCTTCCTATCATAAAAGTATCTACATTGTTGTATTTCTCCACCTGCCAGTATGATCTACTCCACTTTGGACATTTTCCTTCTCATATATTACTTATACCCAAATAATATCATTACCTTAGCTGGAGACAGGGTAGAAATTGCTACTACAACAGAAACTTCATTATCCTAGTATTGTTTATTCCTCTTTCCTAAGGATACCGAGGGTTACAAATGGTGCTTGGGGTTTGAGGATTAGGGTTTTTTGTTGTTCATAGTTGGTTAGTTTTTTGTTTGTTTTTTTTTTTTTTTTAATTGAGAAGACAGTTATAAGGTCATAAGGTAAAGGACTATAGTTCATCTTGCATTATTTTTGGTCTCTCACCTGAGCTAATCATCTAGTCTTTTTTCACAGTTAGTGGATCAAAACCACACCTCTAGTACATGTTTCATTAAACTTAATTTTCTTCTTTACTTCATGATGCAATCAATCACACCAAGGAAGTATCTTACTCTTCTATGATTGGAGGACAATTACATGTGATTAATTCAGGTATATGTATTTTTTCTCTGACAATATGATCCCTCCCTTTAAACACTTCAAGGTGCTCACCAAGAAGAACAGCTAAATGTGTTGCTTCATAACCTCTACAATGAGGTTAAATATAAAATTTATAGGCCTTAAAGAACGCAATGCTTCAGCACATCTCTGGCAACAGCCTGAAGGGCAGGCAGAACATTTTGCTTAACTTGCTTTGTCTCTCTCAAAATCTATGGGTTTATTTCTGTCATAGGTGCAAATATGAAGTTTGCTCTGTAAAATAATACTGTTTTTAAAACTTCACACTAAAAATTTTTTGCAAGCATAGTGACAGATTTGCTGCGAACAAGCAAATGAGCATCACAGAAAGAAACAAAAATAGTGTGCTACCTTGCACGTTTTTCTCCTGCTTCCCCACTCTCTATGCAGTACATAATTCTACATTATTATTTAGTGCCCTGTGGTGCTGAATATTATAGGTTGATGGAACACAGTGTTGAAAAATTGCCAAAGTAGAACTAAATGACTCTATGACCTTTCACTGACATGCCACCATAAGATGGTGAGAAATTTGCATGTAAGCTGAAAGCCTTTTTTAAAGTTACCTAAATGTATTTATGTGACAGTTTTATATTTAAATCCTACCATATCCTTCAAAGAATTCTTCATTATATTTCAGGTTAAAAAAAAGAAAAACAGACACACAAAAAAGAAATAACAAAAAACAAACAAATCAACCTTTGCTGGAAGGTCTGAATAACAAATAAAAATCCATTTGAAAACTATGTCAGAATCAAAATTCTATGTTTTTTTGGTTTTTTTTTCTATTATGGTGTAATTATGTTTTGTGTTATATTAGAGCAAGAATTCATTTTCATATCTTAAAAGATAGAGGACTTTTGTTTGTTTTTCTGAAAAATGCTAGTACACCGCTTGTCATTTAAATTAACAAAATAATGAATTGCAAATGGAGAGAATTTAGTGAAGCATGAGACGATTTAGCAAAATATTTATATATCTCACAGTGATTCTTCCTGGAAAGGTTATTTGAGTGCAAATGTGACATTTTGAAATGTGTGACTGCAGTGAAAACTAAATCAATCATAAGTCATTTATGACTTAGTAATGAAATTTAATGTTTATTTTCATTCCCATTCTTATTTAAATAGGTCTTGTCCCTGTAATTCTTTGCTTTGAGTCAGACTTTTCTACTTTTTTCAGACAATTAACATTTTTCTTGATTACATCTGACCTGGATAGGGGTCTGTTCTTCTGTAACAAATATATGTTTTAATAAAAGTAATAAGCCAGCTTCAGTTGCTGATATATCACAGTATTAGTTAAAATTTAATTCCACAGCATTTGGCCCATTTACTATATCTTTGTCACTAGTTTTATATCCTTTGCAGCCACTTTAGGTAACCAGGCAAACAAACATTGGCCTCTAGCTTTACAGTCCCAAACTAACCTTTTCTCCTGCTTGGCCTTTCACTTCAAAGCATTGGTTAAATAAGAACAAAACTTAGTGCATTCTGTGTACAGTTCACTAAGATGTAATTTTCTGGTTTTATGTTGTTTGAAATTTCTCAACTTGCATTCATTTTACTTATGTATACGTATTACCTGCACAAAGGTCTTACACATATACTTCAATAATGTTTAAGGTATTTTGTAATTTTTTTGTACACAGATTAAGGAAACATTTCCTCTACATACTCTGTCCCCTACCAAAGAAAGAAAAAAAAAAAAAAAAAAGGAAAGTTGAAAACACACTAGCACATGACCAGGTATTTTAAAGGTTGGATAAAGGTTGTGTGTACACACTGGATCAATAAGACAAATTATGTCTTTGTAAACAAAATTAAGTAATAAACAAATAAATAAACAAAATTAATCTTAACTGCAGTTTTCTTTATCAGAAACTGGTTTTTGCTAGCTCAGTTAGGGACCTTGCATGCATGCATGTGTTTTTGATTAAACATATTATTAAATATGATAGCTCCTTCAGGGCATGCATTTTACAAAGGTTTGTCTCACAGATCCTTCTGAATAGAACAGTAACTTTGATGTTGCAGAAAACTGCCTTTTCATCAAAGATAACAGTCGATGTTGCAGAAAAAAATGGCATACAACTTAGATGGGGTCAGGACACCAGAAGTGTGTTAGTGCAGCTGTAAGAGAGAAGACAGAGCAGCAGCAAACTGCTGATATGATTCTCCCCATATGGGTCAGAGTTTATATACCTTGAGGCTACACAATCCATTCTGCACCAACACTATGCCAGACAAGTAGGACATGGTAAGTAATAACAGTAACTGAAATCCTTCTGATAAGGAGGACCTACACAGAACAGCCTCACAGGAATAATTCACTTATTTGCTAACTAAGTTGTGCAAGACTGACACGTTTCTTAACTAGTGAGGCCTACAAAAGCCTAGGAGACCTTCACTCTCCTGCTTCCACAAAGGAAATGTGTATCATAGAATTGCAGAATGGTTTGAGATGGAAGGGGCCTTACATGCAGAAGCACTGCATCACTAATCTTTCTACCAGTAAACAAGATCGTCACTGCACAGTTTTGGCTGGTGCCAGTCTGTGGTCAAGCTTATGTTCCTAAGGCAAGAATGTTCCTACCACACAGCTATTGTTCATCAATAAAGGAGAGTGCATTTCTATTTGGTCAAGTGCAAGTTAACCAAAACAATAACAGGGTTTTTAGAAATGCAAACCCAAAAAATAGGAGAACCCTATGCATTTTCCTCAGACAATATATCAGATTTCACATTAAAGTTTGGGTGTTTGAATAAACACAAGTTCTGATCAGAATGGAAAGAAATTATTGACTATTGGGTTATCCTGGGATGGATAATTTCTTATTGTAATTGTCTTACTGAGAGGAAAGTTTATTTCTTTAAATTTTCCATGGGATAGTAAACTCAGTTTCCTTTCATTTCAGTTGAAGTGCCAGTCTAAAACTACTGACTGACTCTAAGAATCAGTAGGCTCAGCAGGCTGAGATCTCTTCTGTTACAATTGCAAGGCACACTTCTTGAAGTTGTCTTTTCTAAAATGAAAGCATCTCTCACCTCCACTGCACATGCCTTTTCCTTTAGATCTGTCAACTACACATAATGTTATAGGAAGGTGGTTAGATGCTCCAAAGCCTGCATGTAGACTGCTTTGGTACAGTGGTCAGTAATAGAAAAGTCAGCTTTGTGTTCCTTACCCAGCTTTACACATAACACTTCCTGGATCTTTGCCCTGCTCAGAAGCTGTTCAGTAGTATGTTGTCATGCTGTGCTCATGTTGCAATTCTCTCTGTGTATTACTGAGGAATTTTCCTTTGGCACCATTAATATTAACATCCTAAGAAATGGTTGAAAAACACAGAAAATTACAGTTATAGTTCAAGTAGTATAATTCAGAGAATCAACCATTAAAACTAAGCACTCAAAGATTAAAGAGATAGCTACTTCCAAATTGACAATCTGCAGATTAATTGTTTTTTATGTACAGACTATCAGAGATGTGGTTGAAGGAGAGGCTGTGACATCACACAGGAGCACACACAAACTCATACAATAGTTTAACAACAGGTACCCTACTGTCCTTCTGTTCTTTTGGAAATATTTCTACCTACATTTACAAGACCTGAACCATCTTTGTAATCTGGTGCATTGTACTCTCCAAGAAGCCAGGTCTACATGGCTTCAGCATAAAAGTATAAGACAAATTCAGGTCTACACAGAAGGACTTCCAATTACATTATTAGGTGATTTTTTACTATATTCTTCTTGTTTCTAAATCTTATTAGGGTATTTACTGAATCTAAAGAGGCAAGGAAAATTTATATATGAAAAGAGCATGCAAAAGAGGCAAAATGAAAGAAGAGGTTATCAAGAAATGGTGGAAAGGGACATAGTAAAACACAAGGAAGAAATAACTATATATTTGTGTCAAACACTGGGAAGTAATAAATCAATTTTACTGAGCTACTCAGTAGTTTGAGAATACACAACCCTGGAAGCAAAGTGATTGCATATGTCTTTAATACTATGTAGAAATTACATTTATATATAAAAATAGCTAGCTTATCTACTTCAATTAGCCTCTCTCCAGACAGGCATTCTTTATCACTATATATTTATAGTACAGGTTATGGCAATATTTCCTAGGTTAATTTGGCTTTGAATACCAAAAAATACATATAAATAATAATAATTAAGAGCTGTACATGGTTAAGTGGGCTTTTTTGTTTGTTTGTTTTTAAATATAACTTTGTGCTGACAATTTAAAAAAAAAATAGACATAAGAAATCCCCTCTAACAATTTATCGGGCGTTTTACACTTCCATAAAACATTCCAGGGTGCCCATTACTGTATGGTATCTGCATGCATGCTAAATTCAGTGTAGGTGAGCTGTGTTAATATCATGCTTCAACAGCACACCCTGGAGTGCCTTATTGCTTAAATGATGAAAAGGTCAAACATTTACAGCACACTATCATGTCTCATACAACAATTCTGTATTGCTATTCTTTGTTACCTCATTCTTTCGGAAAAAGTGGTTGCAAGGAAAAATAATAAACATCATTCAATTAAACCAGCTTTCTCAAAGTGCTAATACACAGTGTAATCTTGTAGCTCTCTTTCAGTGGTAAGGTCATATCCCTTGTACATAGTGCTAAGATATGCATTTTAAGTGGTCTCAATAACGCGTATACCTTCACCCTTCTAAATTTTAGCTTCAACTTAAAACATTTGTTCTGTAACTCTCAAAAACTTTCTCTATCAGAATGGATTTAAAAATTCACATCTATTTTATGCAATACTATCTTTAGTGTTTCGTTTATGTGCTGCCATTATTATTTTTTTTTTTTGCTTTTTATGCCTTTTATTAGGTATTTCTGTAAAAAGTGATTATACCATGTGTACACATATAAGTTTTAAAAAAAAATTAAAAAAAACAAAAAGCTTTACATTTTGACATACCTTTCTGATTCTTCTTTTCGTTTCAAACTGGGAGTGTTCAGGGACCTTGGAATGAACAGACCACAAATACTGCTGCAGGCTTATTAGGACAATAAATTATCAGTACCAGTTTGAAAGTAATTCATCAGTCAAATGTGATTTCTTTTTCACACCTAAAGGGAAATGCTTCTTTTGCCTGGTACACAGAGATAAAAAGACATTTTTCTTTTTCTCCTTGTTTTTATGCCCTCTCTGAGCATTTAGACAGACTGCTACTACCCTGAGACCAGCAGAAACTACAGCTTTGCTTCTTTCTGCCAGTATGCTCACTTCCCAACACAAAGAAATAAACAGAAATAAACTAGAATATAAGTGCTTCAAACATTGCTCACAAAATAAAGTAGATATTTATAAATGGATCTTTTCCACAGAGAAAAAATGTATGTGCAGACAAACATATACCACTACAGTGCTGAGCTTTTGGTTTTTTCCTAATATTAATATAGACAACACAAGAAAAGTGAATTTCAGTGGAACCTCATCTAACAAAATCCAGACTGTTCCCTCCTTTCAACACCATGCAGGTATTTCTTTCCCTCCACAATTAAAGCTGAGGGCTTCATGGTTTAAAAATATAGCTCTCACTCTGATTTACTCTACTTGAAAATGTATGAGTAATTGTGAATATTCATTTAAAGTACTTCTTGAAAACTCTCCTCACTTTATTAATCACTTAAGTCCTTCTCTTGCAAATATGCCTTGTGCAGTGTCATCAATGATCCATGACTACACTACAAAATAGACTTCCAGTGCAGAAAAATGGTCCCCCCAAACACTAAAATTTATACACTCCTAATTTTTTTATTTTTGTAACATTCAAGAGAGACAGTGTTTTAATCAAACTAGTGCCTGCTGAAATCTGTCCCATCTAGAAGCATTCTTAAATATATCAGTGTGATCACTGTCTTTGGTGCTGTTTTCAAATATGTTGCTGTCTTCAAAACGACCAATACAACCAATCCTGGTTTGCATAAAGTCATGGAAGATGCAGATTTGAGACTTCCTGGGGTGAGTTGATCTTAGCTGAAAGCCAAGTGCCCCCAAAGCTGCTCTATCACTTCCCCTTCTCAGCTGGACAGGGGAGAGAAAATAAGATGGAAGAAAAATCCTAGTTTAAGAAAAGGACGTTTACTCAAACAAGAAAAGAAAAAGAAACCAGAGATTTTATTCTGTACTTTCTATCAGCAAACAATGTCTGACCATTTCCTAGGAAGCAGGGCTCCAGTATGCAGAACAATTGCTCTGGAAGGCAAAAACTGTAAATAATGAATGTCCCTACTTCCTCTTCCTTCTCTTAGCTTTTATATTTGAGATGATGATGATATGGTATGGAATATCCCTTTGATCACTTTGGGTCAGCTGGCCTAGTTATGTCTCTTCCCAAGATTTTGCCTGCTTTCAGCCTTCTAATGGAGGGTGGAATGCTGGAGAGACAGCGCTGGTGCCGTGCCAGTGCTGCTGAGCAGTAGCCAAAACACTGGTGTGTTGTCAACACCTTTCTAGGCACCAATGCAAATCACCGTGAGGGCTGCTGTGGGGAAAATGAACGCCTTCTCAGCTAGATCCAATACACTTCCTTAATTAACAGGCAAATCAGTATAACAGATAAGACAATTCTAGAAGTATTCCCTTGTCATCCAAGTATTTTGGATTCAAAATTTCAGATGTTTTTTCAGTGATAAAATGCTAATATTCTCAATCACTCTGTCTCCAAATTCTCATTCAAATACTCATATTTTATATGTCTAACATATCCTCAAGTCTCCCCTCTCTCTTGATTAGAATACGGTGGTAATAACACGAAGGTTGTTCATTTGATCCCCATATGGGACATTCACTTAAGAGCTGGACTCCATGATCTCTTGTGAGTCCCTTCCAACTTAGAAGAATCTGTGATTTTTTTTTTTTTTAATATCAATGCTTCTTGAAATAACAGTTATACAGGTACTCATGGACTGTTTCCCAGCACAGGATAAACTTTCAAGCCTTTCATAGATGCAGAAAGTAAAGTTGTGGAGGACCAGGCATAAGCATCTTTTGTCTCAAACATTCTGACTGTTGTGACTGGAAGAGAGGGTCCCACTGAGCTGTGTGGGGCAGTGCTGTACTGAGCCGGCCTCCTGCTCTGCCTCAAGACTCATGTTCAATATCATGTTCCCCATATCACCCCTACTCACTTCCTGAAGCACTCAAAAGGACTGACTGTGCATGTGTAAATGAAATGGCATGAAAACTCTAATTGGCCTAAGAGGTGTGCACCAGGTTAGCTATAAAAGGAAGCAGATTGGTCCCCTTCCCTCTCTTTCCCTTTCTTTGTCTCACTACCACAGCTCCAGATAATTCATGCAACAGGACGAACACAGGATCTAGGGATCGGTGATCTTCTTTGTTCTCTTTCTCTTTCTCTCTTTTCCACCTTTACTTCTCTCCTCCTTTGCTTTGCCTGGGCAAAATGCAACTAGACATTCCTGTACTCCATACTGAAGTTTATTGTGGGAGCGGGGAACTTGTGGAAGTGCGCTGTGGCTTGTTAGCCAGCACCTTTGAGAAGTTTGTTGTGGGAGTTGAGAACTTATTGATTCGTAGTGTAAAAATTAAGGGCTTGTTAGCCACCACTTTTAACTGTATTGTAAAATTTAAGGGCTTGTTAGCCAACATTTTTTGAGTCTAAATAGTGGGCTGGTTGCTGAAGTTAAGGCAACTATACAATAAAAACACAAGAGTTCCCTGACACTTGGACTGGTGTCTTTGTTCAGCATGGCAAGAACTGACAAAAAACATCGCAACCCCTACCAAGCGGGTCATGACACAAGTAGCATCCACCATTGTTGTGTTGATATAAAAGACCTAAAGTCTCAGCAATCATTATAAAGGTAACAGCTATAAAAGAAGATACAATGGTCACCTTTTGGAGATTTTTGGTTGTGCAATATGCTAACTAAACAGAAGAAATGCAAGAAGGAAAATAATATTTTTTCCCCAAATTCTGTAACCAGTAATCCAGAGGAATGCATTACTGAAGAAAAGTCAGCCAATCCAAGGAAGAGCAAAAGGGCAATGTTGCAGAAATTCAAAAGGAGAAAACAGACATGTTTTTATCATATGAGGGATGCTCAGTAATCAGCAGGTTGCACAGTCTTTTTTATATCTATAAGTACTGTTCCAGAAAGAAAATCTATGAAGTAAAATAAATAAAATGAACATATCACCTTGGTACTCATAATTACATAACTAGAAAAACAATTCTTGGTAAAAGGTACACAAGTAAAGGTACTGCATCTGGTGAAAGAAGGAAGAAGAGGGGTAGCAGTAAGCTGTATAAGTGATAAAAAAGGATTCTGCTAGTTGCGGTTAAGGGGTAAGTGGCAGTTTAAACACTTAAATAATTAAGCACAGATTTTCAAGGCAAATTAGCAAAACATGTGAAACTTTCTTCTACAGATAAATAACAATGACTTTCTTCCTGTCAAAAACTTTAACTCCAGATTTCTACAAACAATTATGGGAAAACAGGCAACAGAAATTGTTTTCTTTTTTAGGTTCTAAGAACCCACACCAAAATACTACCACTATCCTGGCCTTTATACACATGAAAGATATTAAAATAATATTTACATTTCAGCTATATTTTTACTGGCCACTGACTGTGCAATAAAACTTAATCTCTCAGTTAAGACAATATTTGAAAATGAGAATTTAGATAGCATCGGAAAAGTGAGAGAGCAGGAAGAGAGAAGCCTATATCTAATCTTTTAGAAGATTGACTAACATTGTGTCATATAGATGTTGACAAATCTCAAGTCATATTTTCTTTCACACACAAAGTACTGAATATGTTCATGTTTAAATGAACATGCTCAAGGCGTTTAAGTAAATAAAGAAAACAGTTCTTGGCCTTGAGAAGTTCTTTAGTCATATACTTACTATTATTAGAATGCCTAATAACACAAAAGAGTGTTACAACTGGGTCTTATTTTAAAATTTTCTTGATTGGAAGAATATTTATTGTCATTGTCATCCTGAAAGTGTAAAATTCTTAGTATTATTTCAAGAGGTCATTCATACAATCAGGCTGAGTTGTTCATGTGAAAATATATAATAATTAAATCCTTCAAATTAAGGATATAGAATTGAATTTACAGATCTTTTAGAGTAGAAAAAGTAATAACAAAAGTAATATAGATAAACTGTGAATCCTTAACCACAGGGCAGAAAATTAAAAAGAACACAGAAGAAATTTAGGAAAAAACTAAATGGTTGCCCATTTGCAAAATGTCTGAAGACAATATTCCCACTTCATCACTGGGATTCCTACATGGTATTTATAACTACTGTTGACAATGAAGAAGCAACTACCTGCAACCTACTTCAGTGAAATGCAACATTAGAATGACCAGTTCCATATATTTATCTACAACCCTCAGAAGAACATAGAATGAATCATCAAGTTTGCAATGACATTGAAACAGAAAAAATAGGCAGTGTGCTCTAGGTCACGCAGAACAGTCTAGATGAGCTAGAGAAATGGAGCAACAGGAATCTCACAAAGTTAAAGAACAAATGCCAAGTGCTGCCCCTGGCCAGGAAATACTGGTGTAAAGGCACAGGGAAGCTTGCCTTGGAGCAACTTTGAGGGAAGGACACCTTGGTAGACACAAGTTGAGTGTGACCCAGAAGCGAGGGCTGCCAAGATGGTCAGCATCCCTCTGGAAGTTATCCATCTAGTCACAGCTAGGACATCAAGAGATGGGATTATCGCAGCTACTTCTGCACTTCTAAGAACACAATTGGATACTATACCCAGCACAGGAAATACTGACAAACTGGACTGAGCTCAGCAGTGGGCTTCCAAGCAGATTAGCACTGAAACACTTGCTTTGTGATGAGTAGTTGAGGCTCATGGACTTGTTCAGCTGCCTTAGCAGGACGTGTGAGCAGCTTTCAGTATCTAGGAGGAGTTACTGAGAAGACGTAGTCAGGCTCTTTACGAAAGGGAAAAAGTTGCAGTCAAATAAATAGTAAGGAGATACACAAAAATGAGTAATAAATTTTCTTACAGACTTCATATATTTCTAAGGCAGCAAAACTTAAAAATATGGATTTGAAATATTACCGTGTATTTTTGCATATGCACATTGATTTTTTTAAAGAAAATTGGTATTCTCCAAAAATTTTTCACATGAAAAACAGTGGTACTATCAAGCAAAAAGAAGATACAATGCCAAAAAAATAATCTTCAGTAGTTCAAAAAGGAGAAGTAGGCAGTTGTCCTTTTCACTTTTCATCATGCAATCAATAGTGCTCTTCAGTTTTCCTTACTTCCAAATCTCAGTGTTAACTTTATGCTTGCTCTTCTAGAGGCTGATACTGCTTTCCTTCTCAATTTATCTGTCTCATCCTTTATTCTCAGAATGTCTTTTATTCCACCATATCAAATCAACTGATGGTTACCAATGTGGCAACCCATTTTCTCCCTCTATTTCACAGATAATATCGAGACAGTCAGAAAGGAATTACTGTGATGGAAGGACAGAAAAGGCATTGTGCTGTCTTGATTTGCTACTGAAGCCTTCTGCATTTTTTTCTGAAGTTCAAGTAGTTCATTTCAGAAACAGATTTTTTATTTCATAAGTCTATTTGTCAAAGGTAGTCAGTTGGAGTCTACATTGTTTGATGAAGGTTAAAGCTAGAAAACATTGCTTATTTGTATTATTTTTCTCTCTTAGCACTTTAAAAATATTCATTTAAATGATGAGTTAATACCTTAATATAACCTTTCTTTTTAAAGTAGCCTTGGAAGTTTTCATATTTCTCAGCAGGAATACAGTGGCTTATGGCTATAATAAGAAAAGAAGAGCACAGAAAGGTCAACTGATTATAACAAAATACTTGTGGGAAGTAGATTTCATAATTCTGGTCATAAACATCACAAAAAAATAAGTACTATTCAATGCAAATTTTTTAAGCAGAAAGAGAAGTAAACTAAAGATAGCTATTTTAGCAGAACAGGCTTCAGAATCAACAATGAGTTCACTAACATACAATTTCAAATTCTCAGCTCAAAATATTTAGATACCATTAGATGTTTATTAAAACAAGTTCACTTTTGACTTAAATATATTTATTTTGAATTATGTAATTTTTAACTAAAAGAAAAATGCAGTGTCTATAAGTGCCTTAGGAGCTCCCTCCAGAATTCAGGTTTCTGAAGAGCCTTTGTGAATACACAGACATTTGGTTTACAGCAATCATAAGAAATATTAAAAAGTACTATACTTACTCTACCAGCATATCAAGAAAATGTTTTGTCACAGTTACTGCGATCAGTCAACATGAAGAATTAATGCTTATTTAAAATGACATTGCTCAGAAATTTGTATGAGTTCTCAGCTTTGCTAATGACAGATAAAAAACAGAAGTATTTCGTGCACACTGAATGATGTGACAAAGGCATACTAATGAAGAGGCAAATGAATATAAAATGAAGCTTTTTAATCCAGCAGAATCTGATTCTGAACATGGACAAAACAGACTAGAGATTTTTATTTTTTTTTCTGTTAATTTATTAAGCTCTGGCACTGAACAAAAAGTTACTTGACCAAAGAAAGCCTAAGTACAGACTTGAACTTAAACTGCTTGTACACAACATGGAATAAACAGCAGTACTGGAGAATATTTGTGTGTTCTCTGTGCTCTCACATATTCCCCCTCTCATCATATCCCCATGTCTTCTGATGAATGTTTCAGCATATTTATTGTTCTACATCACATATCACCCTGTGAAGCACTGAAACTCTCCTGTGTGTGACACAGGCTGAGTGACAGCCCAGGACAGCAGCATTCCTCAGGAGCGAGGGAAAGCAGGACAGGAGTGGCGTGGCCTGGCCTGCAGTAGCCACCACACAGGGAGCAGCACTCACTAGCTACAAAGGCTCACATAAGCTGTAGCAATTTATTATACCTGACAAAGGCATCTGAAATTTTCTCTGGAAAATTCTGAAATATACCCTGAAAGTGCAGCCATATGTGTGTAATAACAGGGAAAAGAGGGAAGAAGAAACAACATGATCACAGATGCCTATGTTCAACCTTTTCGAAAGATTTATGAAAATCTTAGTTTGCAACTAGAGGTGGATTTTAAAGGTTTCTATGCTAAAAAAGAATTTGTATCATGCTAGTGGCAGCACTGGGGGTCTGCCAAGGCATCCCTTGTGTAGAACAGCTAAATCCCCTGTGGCCTCTGGTGGGGCAGGTATCTGCACCTGAGCCCTGTGGAGGACCCTGTGATGGAGCAGGTGGGTGTTTCCTGAAAGAAGATGTATCTTGTGGAAAGACACAAACAGTTATTTTTTGTATAGCTAATTACATCCTTCTACAACATTATTTCTCTTTATTAGCCAAATAGCATATTCTTGAGGATTTTTTATAAAGCTTGTTTTGAGAGTTTGTAAGGATGACCATTATACTTCAATAAAGCAATAAAATATAAGATTTTACTCAGACTCTAATGTGAAAAGGTAAAAACTTGAACTCTTCTATCCCTAAAATGCTTAAATATCTACCTAAGTATATTCAGTACTCAGAAAACCATATGACAGACAGTTATCCTTTATCCTGGTAACTAAAAGACAAATCCCTTCCCCTAGAGACTGAAATAATTTTAAAAGCACTTCTCTTCAACCTTTCATATATGGAACACTATGTTTAATTATTGTATTTCAGAACGGCTTTGGCTACTTTGCTGTTTTCCAGTCATGTTATTTTGATTTGAGTTTAGCACACCTCTTGGATTCCAATAGCAACATCAAAGTCAATTTTACATTTACACATGAGACAGTGAGATTTCAGAGAACAGCTCGCTATACTCACCAGTAAATGGATTATACCCATTTGCAGATGCAAATATTTCTATTTGAGTATGAAGCCCAAACTCATATTTTATTCAGGAAAACTGGGTTAACTACAGCAATTCTTACTGCACTCTAAATTTTTAGCGAAGGTCTTCCAAAATGTACCTAATCACAGTGATTACAAAACAAAAGAAAAAATACAACAAAAAACCCCAAAACCTTAGTGAATAAATTTGGATAAACTGTTTTATGTTGTATAGTTTTCTTTGGGTTTTTTGGTTTTTTTTTTTTGGTTTTTTTTACTACAATACCTACATAGAGATAAGAAAATTTAAGAATATGTCATACAAAGCAGACATGCTTCATATACTTTCTAAACTAATCACAAAAGCATCTGACAACTTTACTTGATTTTCTTTCAAGAAAACAAATAGAAAATGTTTTCTTCCCTGAAAATTCCACTCAGGTGTTAAAAAACATTAACATGAATCAGAACGTACCAACTACAACATGATCAAAGTGTTCTTAAGTCGGAGACTATCTGAAGGGGAAAAGTGTTGAAATACTAGTCTATTAAAGACTAGAAAGTTGGGGGTGGTGTTTCTATCTGTGGCATGAAAATAGCTACTAGATGCATATCTAGTTAAAATTCAAGGCTGAATAAAGAACAGCTGCATCAAAAAGCACAAGTCTCAACAGGTACTGATTCTTCACAGATTGTACAGGCACTTGGCCATCAAGGAGGACAGTGTTGTATGACACCTGATTATGCAAACTCTTGTTTTCCCAAGTTCTAGAAAAGAAATGCAGTCACTTGAGTTCAGCATAGGTGTAATCAGAACACCCATATGGAAGACTAGTGAATAAACCAGATAACATTATGATAGGGATAAAATCACTTTAATTCAGATGGCATTGAAGGGCTGAAGTAGACATGTAGTCACATCTGACTAGTGTGTATTCATAACATTTAAGAGCTAGACAGCAAATGATAAAATGCAGATTTAGCAGCATAAGAATTTGCCCCAATTCCTAACTTACTGTTCTTAATTGATTTCCAATGCACTTTATTTTCAAATCATTTGAAGACTTCAAGAAATATTAGTCAGAAATATACAACAGGATAAAACTGAATAGCCTAGAAAAGGCTACTGCAGTTTATTTTAATTTTTAAATCTATGCAGAAGTACAACCAAATCCTATATACAGTTCTTCTTACTGTACTGGTTACTATTTTGGAAGTCCCATCTGTTTTCCATCACATAGTTAAAATTATGATATAATTCCTTTACCCTCTATGACCCAATTTAGTTGATTTTGGTTGGTTTTGATTTTTTTTTTTAAATATTATATGGACTGGCTATTTTTCTTCTCCAGTTCACTCGGAAGTCAAACTTAGTGATTCTCAGCAGAAATAAAATGAAAAGTGCCAAATGGCTTTATATTTGCTCCCATGTTTCTTTGTACTTTTTATCTAAGTTCAGGGCAATGAAAATCAATCAAGTCTGTCAGCTCACTGGTTTCTGATGTAATGTTCAGTAGTGAGGTAACAGTGACTTTCTGTTTTGAGTCCTGACTATCTTCTCAGTTAAACATTGTGCACTCCTGAAGTAAGAGATATTTGACATTTTCTCTGTATTTGGTTTATGTGTAAAGGTTTTGGTAGTGAAGAGGGTTGCAGGGGTGGCTTCTGTGAGAACAGTGATAGTGGTGACACCTCTCTTGCTCTTTTTTTTTTTTAATAAAAACATATTTAAGAAAAAGTTAAACATTAGGTATAGCTGCTACAAAAGAGTAGTGAGAAAAATAACCCTGTAGACACTGAAGTGACCACAGAAGGAAGGCGAGAATTTCCAGGCACTGTGATAGGGACCTCACACTGGAGCAGGGGAACAGTGTGAGAAGGAAAGAGTGATAGACTTGAAGTGTCAAGAACTGACCACAACCCCATATTCTTGTTCTTGTGTCTTTTGGGGAAGGGGTGAAGGTAGAATAGTTAGGAGTGAAGTTGAGCCTAGGAAGAACGAGAATGGGAGGGGGTGTCTTTGTTTCTCACTACTCTACTCTGTTATTAACTGGCAATAAATTAAATTCATTTCCTGAAGTCTTTTTCATCCATGACAGTAATTCATAAGTGATCTCCCTGTCCTTACGACAATCTGTGAACTTTTTCCACTGTATTTTCTCCACCTATTGACGGGGTATAAGACCCCAGGTCTGGAGCTACAAGTTCCCCCAGGCATATTACTTGTAGAAAATGTACAAGGCTCCAAAAGTTCACCCACTGAACTTCTGCAGAGCCTTCAGTTCTTTAATACCTTGAGGTGGTGTAAAGAGAGGATGCTGCACACATTTTCTCAGGAGATACTTTAATTTAAAATGAAATATGGGAGAAAACAGAGATCTTGGCAAAAGTTTAAAAGCGGTAATATACAACTGAAACAAAACGTTCTACCAAAGCTATGACTTAGCACATGCTAACCCACACAATTTAGTAAAATCCAACCCACTGGTTTTAAGTTACCAAAAATATTAAGAAAAGAGATTAAGAGAAGAAACTGGAGTAACAAGAGAGAAAAGATATTAGGAGAGAGAGTAAGAAGAAAGGAGAATAAGAGAAAAATAGATTACTAAATAGTTACCACCAAAGAGTCCTGTGAAGTCCAGCTTCATGAGGTAGGTGGCAGGTCCCAGGAGAGAGAGAACAGTGAACATGTTGCTGGTTTTATGTGTTCTGGCACCCTGCCACCACCCGTCCCAGGTGGAACTTGTGGCTCATTGGCCACTCTGGGACTCCAGGCCAGACTGAGGGGTGGTGTACCCCATCAGAGGCTGAGTTAGGGGCTCCAGGGGGTGTGCTGTGGGCAGGCTCCCAGGCTGCCGTTCTGATTGCCAGGTGCTACAGGGCTGCCCCATGAGACTGCAGACCAGCCACCTGGGTTCTGTGGCTGCCATCTGAGCTCTGGCCCAGCCCTTTCCCCTCCCCCTCACACTTGAGTTGGTTCCAACCCAATAATTAAATAATCTTCCTTGATATTTGAATCCAGTGTCTCACGGGGGGTGCATTAAGAGAGCAGCTTTGTGGACACCTGGCATCCGGCCAAGGTTAACTCACCACAGCTTCCATTGAACCAAGGCATGGAAACATGCATTACAGGTGACTGTACATTGGGTTTTGTTAACACTGCAATTCCACTAGGTATAAACAGTGGGCAACCACATAAAGACAAATAGGGTTTTGTGGTGTAGTTGTGCAAACAAAGTACAAGAAAGCATGTACATAGTAAAAGCTGCAAGATGAGAACAAAGGATGAGAGCAGAAAGAGGATAAGTGGTAAAACATTCTGCAGAAGGGTGAGTGTCTGGTGCAACCAGAATGATCCTGCAGAACAAAGAAGGAAAATGACTGACAAAACTAGAATGAGTCCTGGTTCAAAAAGATTAAGATTGAGCTATGTGAGAAGCAGATAGATTTTCTCCGTTTCCCTCTTTGGAGGGAACATAAACCAATGAAACTGGAGAGGTGGGGAATAAAGTAGAAGCATATAGTAGTTTTCCTCACTGGGAGCTCTCAAGACTCATTACTTTGATCTCCACATCTAAGATCTTTAATGACCACAGCCATCAGTGTTAACTTTATAGCAACAGCTCCCTGGAATAACATACAGGTAATTGTAGGTAAAATCTTAAATGACTAATTGTATTCTATATGGAATGACAATAATGAATAATGTATAGGAACTAATTATTAGCAGCATATCATATTAATTAATGACCATCCATTGTCATTCTGAAGATTTGAAACCCACCTATCAGTCTTTTAAACAATCCAACGACAGCAATCCTTGATATGCATATTGCATTCAGTTGCAAAAAACTGCACAAATCCAAGATTTCCTATTTTTGAGACTTAAACACAAAAAATAGTGTGTTCGATGCTACATCACACACCTCAAAGAGTCAAACATTTTGATGCATATAGAGTAAATAATTCTTCAGAGAATATATCTTAAAGGAGAAAAACAAGGCCTACCTTTTTCTGGGCTACAATAAATAAATAAATAAATAAATAAATAAATAAATAAATACCAAAACCACCAAAACAAAAAACAACAACAACCAACCAGAAAACCCCCAAAACCCAAGAAACCCACCCCGCAAGAGTTTCAATAGCAACAACCGATTACTGGTCTCCACTGGTGTCAGCACTGGACCTAGATGTTGCTACTAAGTGTATAGTGTTGTGGAAAACTCCATGTTTCTGCCTTGTAACTGTCAGACTAATTAACTGATTATGCTGTGGTCACGTAGTTCCTTGATTCCCAAGAAAGGCTGACATGCATATGATGAAATGAATTTTTTTTCTAGTGTGTCAGACAGAGTTGCAAAGAGTCTGAAAAGCCAAGTGTAATACTGTCCTGTAATACAACAAACATGCTACAAGGAACACAATATATTTGTTCTCTAAACATGCAGTGTGTGCTCTGGTTCCTCTGATAAGAAAACCTAATTGGAGCTTTAGAACATGTCATATAAGGAAAAAATCATACTCCATTGAAATTCATCTAGTTGAGAGCAAGAGGAGGTCTATCCTGTTCCTTACAGGATAGACCACTCATATTACTGAATACTACAAGGCAAGCATAGTTTTTCAATTGCAGCTCCTCTTTACAATTACTCAGGGTCCAATGCCACTCATGATCTTTACTAGAGCAGTACCACAGATTCTGCTGCAGCGGCTGTATGGCCTACTTGTCAGAGAGGTAGTTAATAACTAAAAAATTACTCTATCTTTCTAAGCACTAACTCAATTCCAGATGGGAGTTTTAAATAAGTGTCTTCTGTTGAAGATATTAAAGTTTGATAAGGCACCAGTAACGTCACTAGTTGCTGAATAAAATCCAAAGGTCAGTATTTTAGTTTGGGCTGTGGTAGAGTTAATTTTCTTCTCAGTGCCTGGTAAGGGGCTGTGTTTTGGATTTGTGCTGAACACGAGGTTGTCAATATAGAGATGTTTTTGTTATTGCTGAACCAAGGTCTTCTCTGATTTCTGTACTGCCACACGGGTGAGGAAGTTGGGAGTGCATGGGAGGCTGGGAGGAGATATAGACAAGACAGGTGACTCAAAAGTGACCAAAGGGATATTCCATACCAAATGGCATCATGCTCAGTATATAAAGTGGGGAGAAGGAGGAAGGAGGGGACATTTGGAGTGATGACATTTATCTTCTGAAGTAACCATTATGCATGATGGGGCTCTGCTCTCCTGGAGATGGCTGAATACTTGCCTCTAAAGATGGCTGAACACCTGCCTGCTCACAGGAAGCAGTGAATTAATTCCTTGTTTTGCTTTGCTTGCATGCATGGCTTTTGTTTTTCCTATTAAACTGACTTTACCTCAACCCATGAGTTTTCCAGCTTTTACCTTCTTATTCTCTTCCAATCCTGCTGGTGAAAGACTGAGCAAGTGGCTCTGTGGTGCTTTGCGGCTGATTGGGGTTAAACCACAACAGTGAGGATCAGAGAACATCAAGCTACCCCAAAAAGTTAAATTAAAAAGTCTTCTGAGTTCTAATTCCATTGTTAAACATGATCAAGATATCAGGGTACAAAAATGCCAAAGTGTTTTGTTTTGTTTTTTTTGAGAGAAATAGAAGATCTACGTTTTTGTTGTAGTGATATAGTCACAAATAATGCATATTATTCAAGTAACTAGTACTTATGGGATCCTAGCTAGATAAAAAAAACCCCAGAACCATAATGTTGGAGTATTTAGGATATAATTTTATGCCAGATATCTGTACTACTATTTGATGAATATGTATACATTCTTGTAATAGCAAAGACTAAGATATACCTTGCTCCCATATGCAGCAGTTCTTATGCTTCTTCCTCATCTGCCGTCAAGCATCTAATAGAGATGTCATTAGTGAGTGCAGTGACCTTATCTTACATCATAGAAAGAAACATCCTTATGTTCCTTAAGTTACACCCTGTAAGAACCCAGACTTAGAGCTATGAGCTCACCAGAGGGTTTTACTTTAAAAATATACAAAGTTCCAACAATATTCACCCTCCAGAAATATTAGAACACTTGGTTCTTTTAATAACTTTAAAGAGAGTGCAAAGGAGAAGATGGCACAGACATTTTCGCCAGAGGTACTTTACTGGTATACTTTAGGAAATAAGGGTTCTGGGCAAAAGTTTAAAGGGTAGCATGCAGCCAAAATAAAGAAGTCTACAAAGCATTGATTTAGCACATGCTAATCCATACAGTTTAGCAACATCTAACCCATTTGGTCCCAAGTTACCCAAAATATTAAGAAAGGAGATTAAGAGAAGGAGAACAAATAAAGAAAGAGAGAAAAAGAGAAAAATACAGCTACCATCAAGTCTTGTGAGAGTCCAGCTTCCACATGTCCCGATGGCAGGGTTCAAAGAAAGATGGAGGGCACATGTCACTGTTTTTATTTTCTTTGGTGCCCCCTGTGTCCATACCCCCCACCCACAGGCAGGACTTGCTCTGTGCCAACTGGGTCAGGGTCTCCAAGGTGCAGTATAGGTCGGTGCTCCCAGGCTGCCTTTGACTGACAGCTGCTTCGGGGTTGCCCAGTGATGCTTGCAGGGGTTGGGATTGGGCATCACCTCACATCTGTGAGATTCGACCTCCCATCTCCCACCCACTATGCACAATCTAGTTGGTCTAAGTCAATAATTAATATATTAATCTGGTGTCTTACACAGCCTCTCCTTCCCAAGAAAACTCTCCCAAAAAAAACCCAAAAAACAAACAAACCACCAAACACAACCCCCAAACAAACAACAACAACAAAACAACAAAAAACCCAAATCAAAACCAAACCAAACCCTGGTAAATTTAACAAGACTATCACTAACATAGTATTGTTCTTTTGAAACGCACACACTAAGGCCCTACGTGAAGATTCAGAGATTATTTTACGAATCTTCCTACTTGGTCTCTTGACAGAAGTGTGATGTGGGAGTAGGCTTAACAGTAGAAGTTTTCTCTGTATTGTAACATGGATTCCCTGTCTTTTTTCCCTTCTCCTTCCCAAAAACCCCTTGGGAGAATCCTTATCCCCCTACTTAGTATGCAGGAATTCTTTCCTGTAGGGCCAGGTGAAGTCCTCTCATTGGCCCTTAGTTAACCCCTACCCCATTGGCTGTTAAACCTTTAAATACCCCAACCCGTACTCAATAAATGCTCTCTCTCTCTGCACCCTTCCTGGTGGTCTCAGTGTGTCTCTCTCCCACAGGACATGTCAGGGACCACGTGGGCAGAAGGGGATGAGGGGGAGCGCTCCCCTCAGCTGTCGCAGTGTGAAATATTGATGTAAGCTGCCATCTATTTCCTTGCTCCAATATGTCCCAAATATTGGTATCCAGAGAAATACTAGATCAAAATTATGATTTAACTTTTATTATCTCATTTTGTTTATGAAGCTTTAGAATAGTCACAGATGAATGACTGAGGTAACTGCTATAAGTAAATAAAATAAAGATATTAAGTTTACACTGAAATTTCATTCATCTTACGGCAACGTCAAAGAGCATCAGAACATTTATCAAGATGGAATAATTTATATCCAAAATGCAACAAGTATCTACAAAGACAAAATGAAGCAGACACTGTTGGCCTGATAGGGCAGAAAACTAACAGATTGGATCCAAACCCAATAATCAAGAAGTGCGACCTTATGGTAAGGATATGCTGTAAACTAATTTTAAATGTATTAAGTCCTGCAAAACAGCTTAAAGGTCCAAATTAAACTGGTAGTTTAGAAAAACAAAAGGTGAAAAATGAGAATTACTGAGAATTGTTATGTGTAAGACTTTCTGACAGTGTCCAGATCTGAATTTTGAGGACAGTACACCAGCAAATTTCTGCAAGCTCTAACAGCATGATTGCAGGTAACAAAAGGAAAGCCACTTATGGTTTACACATGACTCATATTACAACTGAAGGGTCATAGAGCAAGTAAACCCAGCAAGTAAAATGGAACTTTGAAATGCTTTGCATTCAGAGCACATAGCCCACTCTCTTACAGAGGATTCTTGAGAGGGGTCCTCAGAGGATAAAAAGGTAATGGCTAGTTGAATGGTTACCTGTTGGGGCAAGAGGATTCTAGCCATTGCTGCACAGAAAAAAAAAAATCAGTACTGTGATACAAATAAGGATAACACTCATGATCACTGTCATTTTCTTGTGGGAAGGATCCTGGTTGCCTAAGGGTGAATATCCAAGGCATAAGAAGAACTGTAATATTTTCCATACAGTTTAGAGATAATATGCTGCAGAAGACACCTAAAGATTCAGAAAACCCTAACCAAAAAATGCCCTTAAATAGGGGGGAAATATCAAGTAGATGACTACTCCTGTGGTTTCGTAAATTGTCTAGAAAGATGGGATTTTTCAAATTATTATTTAGGTAAGAAAGAACTGTTTTTAAGACAATAGTCTTAAGAGTTAATAAATTAAATCTTACTAGTTCCAAACTAATAACTAAGAACTAAAGCTCTAAATTTCTTATCTAGTTACAATCACATTGAAGGGTACAGAAGCATAACCTTTATTCTTATGAAGTTAACTTAAAAGGAAAGCATGAAAGAGTGAATGAAGAGTTCACATGATACAGAAAACTGAGTTTTTGAAAGGGTTCTTGACATGAATCTCTTTTAACCCTCTAGTTAGTATGGATATTGGGATGATAACTCAGGGGTCGTTTTGAAGATCACAGCTCTTTAAAACTTGCTAAAGGTTAGAAATCATGAGAAGCTTTTCCATCCAAGAAAATTTCTAGTTTTAAAGTGTAAGTTGTCCATAGGAGAGATAGGAAGGCAGCTCTTCCCTCTGTAGCTACAAATACAGAAAACAAAGAAAAAACAAACAAACAAACAAAAAAAACAAACCAAACCCCCAAAACCCAGCAAAAAAACCCAACAAAACCCAACAAAAATAACCAAACAAAAAACTCTGAAAAGCCAGTAAAGATTTTCAACTGCAGTCATTTTTGAGAAAAATTATAATATGCCTAACATTAAAAATTATAGGTGCAGTTTCAGAGTTACAAACTGAAACCATACCAACTACTCTGACTGTCTTCTAATAAAATGTATTTTCTCTGAACTTACATTCAACCACCTACCAAGGGCCTCACACATAATCTAATGAAAATTCTGGATAATAATTTGCATTGCATGATTAAAATTAAATGGGATAAAATGGAAACTGAGCTTTGATGCCATCTACTCTGAAGTGAAAATTACGTCGCTGAAGAATTAAAGTAAAGCTAAATGCAGGGAAGGATGAAATAGTACCAGAAATTCAGTGTGAAAAATGCTTTGATTAATAAAGAATCAGTTTTCCTTTGGTTCTCAAAGGGTAACAAGTCTCAAGAATGGCACTATTCAAACTGTATAGTGAAAGGTTTGAAGCAATCACCAGGAGTTTTAAATAGCATAAATATTTTAAAATTTAATACTGAACAGCAAAAAAAAAAAAATAAAAAAAAATTACAGAGTACCCTAAACTTCCATAAGGAAAAATTAAACAGCTTGCTAGTGCTCCAATGGCCACTAGATGTCAACAGAGTCTAACAATCTAACACTTCAGTTTTTATTTTAAATGAGGTGCAAAGAAATAGATTTGAAGCTATCTTTGCTACATGCATTTGTATTAATATATGCTTAAGCAAATGTATACTACTTGGCTACATACACGATCCAATCCAGTCTAGTCCAAAATCCAATCAGCTCAATGTAGTGGCAGAATGATAATAATCCACACACATAAACACTTCCAAGTTCATGCAGGCACATGCAACTAATCACATTGCAAATATAATTTTTGAGGTATCATCTAAGCTGCCAACAGTTGTCAAAATAAGCTGATCTTCCTTGCCTGGATAACTAGGGAACCATACCGTGTGATCACATTCAACTGGGAAAAGGCTAGGATAATTCTTTCTTTTCTTACTTTAAGATATGTGCAATTCTATGCAATAAAAGTAATGAAAAAAGCTGTGGCAGATTTGCCATGACCTACATAGTGTATGCAAATAGCCACTTTCAGTTTCCATGCTTTCTTTCCTGAGCACCTTGATTCTTTATGATACATTTATGTGTCTCCAAGAGAAAGAGCTGAAGCTTACTTTTAGTTTTGTGCTAATTGGGGAAACTGGAATGAAGAGAAATAGAAGGGAAAATAAAGGCTGATCAGTCCTCCATTCTGACAGGAAAGGGTAGGCTCAAACTTTCACTGCTGAAAACTAGAAAAGTAATGACCCTTTCTCTCTTTAAAGTTCAGTGGCCTATATGTCAAGATGAGCACACACTCTGATGACAGTCTCTCACTCACAATTGCACCAGTTTAAGTCATAACAAACCACTCCAGATCTAGCTCTTGTTAACAGATGCAACAAGTGTTTATCAACCAAAAGGAGGAGGCTACAAAGGCCACCCACCCAGCAGATGTCCTACCTCCCTCTGCCTTTTGTGACTCCTTTTTAAATCATGCAGAATATAAACAAAATTATTCCATAATAGATAGAATACCAGATAGGAAAATTTGCCAGCCTTTAATTCAAAGTATTTCTAGAGTCACTTTTAATCATGCAATTGTTAAATAAATAAATAATAATTAAAGAAAAACTAAAAGAATTTTGTAATACTTCTGAAACTGGCATTGTCATTCTGGTCAACCAAGTTTTCACACTTCAGCTGTTTCAAACAAAATCTGAATAGAAACTCTGGTATCCAAATTGTCTAAATGCTATCAGTTTTGTTCAAAAATGCTATGGTATATTATTCTTTATTTTAATTGTGTACACGTTAACATGCATATGCTTTACATTTAGTACCAAATAGCTCAGTCATAATTTTTTTTTTCTTTTTCATGTCTAAATAAAGAAAAATAAGAATGTTACGTTGTGTAAACAAAACGACATATGTACCTTTCAAAAAATGAGTGAAAATGTGTGTCATAGTTTTCTTTCTTTCTGGACTTTTGAATAGTCAGATATAGTATGTAACCAGATGCACTTCAGATGAGTACGCTTTAGAGGAAATTCCTCTGTTGCTTCTGAGTTGTTGCAGCAACTATTCTGATTATTCAGATTTCTTTGGAGCAGCAACACATGCAAGTATAGAAGGATCTTCACAACTAATAATCAGGAAAAAGCACTCCATAACTTAGAAAAGACAAAACAAATTACTTCAAATCTACTGAGTTATCAGTTTGTTTTCTTTTTTCCTAATAATTACTGGTGAAGGTTAAAATGAGATAAGTCTCCCTCATCTCTTCTGGCTTTTAAAGCTTTCAATTTGCTCCATAAAGCCCAACAGCATTCAGTTATCTGACCAAGGTTATTTTTGCTATGATCATTGTAACATGAAAGACAGACATATTGAATCTCCTCTCCTCTGCTGCTTTGAGCTCACACTTATGGGTGAGCTAATGGGTGGTCTTTTGCTCTTAGGTCCATTTCAGCTGTAGTAAATTGGAAACAAACAAACCACACTTTCCACTCCTTCCCTTAAAATAGAATAATTTGCAGTGGCGTACTACTGAATGCTTTGATATGCATTCAGAGGACACTTCCATGCAAAATTGTTTCTAATTAATGCAAAGCATCAGATTTGAAAGCTTGGACTAAAATATCTCAGACAAAAAAAGTCCTACAGTCTGAAATCCCCTTAGTTATGAACACAATAAATTACAGTAGTTTAGTAACAGGCCACTCTTTAAGCAGCTAAAAACACTGTGGGGGCTTTAATTTTTTCTCCAGTTAAAATTGAAGACGCATTTTTATGAAAGTTGTAGCTCAAGATTACAAATACCAAAAGTTATTTGAAAGCAAAAGAAAAGTTACACTAGCATGAAGTGAAATATCTCTAAGATAAAATAATTTAGAATTCCTCACTGTAATGCATTTACTTTAACACCTTTGAAGGTGAAGATTTCAACAAACAGTATCTAAGCAGCTTTCTAGAATATACATTGATTCCAGAAAACATAACTGATAATAATAACAGAAGAAACTAAGTTCTCTAAAAGGAAACTGGAAAGCGTTACAGAGGGCAAGAAAACCAAAAATAAACCCAAGAAAAACAAATATCCCCAAAAGCCTTTTAGAACAACAGAAAGAATTAACCTATGTAAGCATCCAGAAGATATTGACAGGAACTGGAAGAAGAGAAAACAAAGCATTGATGGAAAGCAATGGTTAATGCAGCAACTGGCATTTTCCAAAGATGACAGAACATTTGTCCCTTTAATGAAAATCCTGTGAATATAGAGGGTTACCATCAGCATCTTGTACCTGCTGGTATTTGTACTTCTATGCCAGAAAAAGAGACTTGTTCTTCCCAAATGGAAGGGCAAAGCTGTTATTAAAGTAGATTCTGCTTCAGAAGCAGCTGTACTACCCAGAAAAGAATGCCATCCTGTTGGCTTGAAATTCAGTTGCTCTTTGTTAACTTTTGCAAAGTAGCATAGTTGGTCAGAGCTCTGGAAAGGTGTGAAAGATCCATTGGTATACAAGAATACATGCATGTATATTTCTAAATATATGTATATATATATATATACTTCTTGATATATTTTTCCAGTAGCACCTCTCCTTACAGCAAAGACCTCATAAAGTGTTGATAAACTTACCCCCCAATGCATAATTTCCATCTTCAAACACAGACAAATTCATTGTTGTATGGGTTTATATACAAGGGAAAAAACAAAGTGGATTAAAAATTACCTTCTACATCCGTAAAAAAGGATGAGCTCTATAAATTCTGCCTGCTTTTTAACTGTCTCTCTCTAACTCACTAGACCACATGTGATTTGGCACTTGCCATATATAATTTCTGAATGACCAAGGCTGGCAGAGCAACTTTCATTTTTACATGTTTTAACTCTTTTATGTATGCATGTGTGCATATCAGTCAAACCATAACGTAATCAGGACAAAGACACTATTATTTTAATTATATAGTAAAAGACTAATTTTATAGTCATGTAAAACTGTTTGATTTCTCAAAGAACTCTATAACATTGCATAATCTCTAGCAATTATTTTCATCAGGCAGTAAATCTTTCATCAGCAATATAGCAAATTATACCAGGAATGCAGCTTTGGAGAATGACAGGATGACATATACAGTTTGGAAAAGAGAAACTGTAGTTGTAAAACCTATATTACACAACTTACTAGTATAGCTTATTAGTACCTTTGTGCAAGATTCCTAAAATGTGGTTTATCATTCTTTGTTAAGAGTTTCAGCAGACTGGAATTTTAAGGAGGTAAAAGGTTTCTCTATCTGTAAAACTGGACTGAGAAAGAGGCATAACATCTGATAAAGCCAGTCAAAGCTATTCAGTAGCCTTGAAACCATTCTAGAAGGCATGATACTCTGTCAAAGGAGGTCTTATGAGAACTCTGACTCAAATTTGGGAGGATGCCAGGGGCATGGCAAGTGTGGTACTATGGGAGGGTCATTTTAGGAAGTTGATGTAACAGATGAAATGTCCAAATATTGTAATTAGAATCTGAATATTGTAATTAGACGATAATATAAAGTTTTAAAGCCTATGAAATTCGGTGTGCCCAAAATATTCATGTGCACCTTGGTGCCGTAATAAAGGAATGTTTTTTGCCTTTAAATATGCAGAAATAGTTCAGAGAATTATTTCAATGACCTGAAGGCATCAAAACACATGTATTTCTGGTACAAATCCAAAGCAAGCTCATAAAAATCAAGACATTTACTTCAGTCTATCTGAGAACCATCATGCCATGTAAAATAGATTATAATGGATCATATGGTGAATCTGTTAACATGCACAGTATCTATAAACACCCTGTACTTTTATTACTATGAATAGTCACAGCAAATATAACTAATAATACTTGTTTTTGTGCTTCTAGTGTGCTAGTGGTCCCAGTGCATGTGAGCCACAAAGTACTGCAGGCACAATGCCAGCAGGTTCTCAAAGAAGCCCTTCCTCTTTCCTCTCCCCATTGCTTCTCACTGTCAATGAGCAGGTCTCAAACAGATGTAGACAGTCTCCTAAGACAAAAACTTCTGACATCTTAGTGCACATCACATGGAAAGGCAATGCAGGAATATCAGCAGAAAAAAAATTGTCTGTCAAAAGAAGCCATCTACACTGGCATAAGGCCTGATAGAACTTCCATATCAACAAATTACAATTCTTACAGCATAGATAAAACTCCTCTTTTCAATCACTGCTCCTCTCGAATTGTCAGGTTTTGGGCTGAGAATTTTTCTTGCAAGGCTGCCTGAAAATTAGTTTATAAAGTTACATAGTCGCTTTACTCTAATAGGTCTCTTGATGAAATAGTTACATGGACAAGTGAACTCCACATCTAGCAAAAGACAAAAACGGATCCATATTCCAATGTTATGCTGGATAAGTTCCAATTCAGAAACTGCAGGATAAAATAGTATAATCAGGTTTCATTTGCTTTTCCTATATAAAAAATCTTAGAAACTTGGGTTGCATAGTCATCACACCTCATTCATTCTATAGTTTTAAAAGAATAAGACCAGCTCATGCTCCCTCATACTTCCCACATTTCTTTTTCTAAAAGCCACAGAAAAAAAGTTGGTGTAAGATGAAAGGCAAGAAAGACTAGTTATCAAGAGGCTAAGGTTGTCTCCATGCATTACTTAGCTGTCACTGAGAGAAGAAACAAGAAACACAGGAATGAAAATGGCCAATCTGACTTGCCCATTTTTATGTTTATAAAGAACAGTATGAGAAATTGCAAGCAGAATGAGATGTATGTTCTGCTAAATAGAACTGGATATATTTAAGGAGGTTGCCATCATAGCAGGACATAAAAGGATTCAATAATTCAGAACTACAGTGGATGATACAAAAGTCACAAACCAATCACCATCTGAAATGGGATGAAAGGAACTTTATTTAAGGTCATTATAGTTTCTTATGAACTCTTGTTTTTTTTCTAGGAAGGAGCTCCAGCTTCATGGATGGAGAAGGCCAGCCTAACTTGCTGGTGTCACCTAACAGGTAACCTAACAGGTGTCACCTCTGGCTTCTATGACCTCATTATGCGTATAGTCAGCATGTTTTTTTTTCTGAAACCAACAAAATACTGTGGTATTTTCCTGCTTGGATTTTGGATGATAAATTTAGGATTGGACAGCTTAGACGTAGCTGTGACAACTGTGAAATTGACATCAAAGTATTCAAGAAAATGGAATGCAAACAATTTGAAAGGCATAGGATTTTCAACTACCTTTTAAGAACTCTGCTTTGTTTGCTTATGACATCTTTACTTACCACTACATGTTTAAAGACCAATGCTTTGTACACTTTCATGAAAGATTCTTATAAAAAGTCAGTGGCTGTGCTGTGTCAGTTATGGAAAGGATTAGCAATGCAGAAAAATGTGGGTAAAAATACTGATGACTCTGAAATTTTTGAGTGTCAGTCACAAGATAAGTAAATATACTTCTATGCCATTTAATATTAATAACAAAAAAAACTAAGTTACAGGAAGATTATTAACCAAATTATATCAAAATCATGATGAATACAAATATGCATAGTTTATCTTATCTCAGGGGAACTAGTTTAATTTGTTTTTCTTGAGAATCTGTCTCCAAGTATAGGAAAATAAGGATGTCAAAAAATGGTTGTGAATATAAGTCTAAACCTTGCCTGACTCCTTAGTTAGTTTCTTTGGTACCAACTTTTATTATGAATTTATGCTATTCATGGGTGCTTCCTGTGTGTCCTAGATCATCCTTGGGACAGACTGTTCTCAAGGAAGATGTAGAAACTCTGAATATTTTTAACTTTAGAATTTCCGACTTTTTGATACAAAAATCACTGTAAAACAGATTAAGTAGGAAGTAGGGTTTTTTTATAGAACCCCAAACATTTAGGTGTCAACAATTTGATTTAAACTAGGGATTACTAGTCAAAACAAAATCAAGAAAGCAAGGTAAAGCAAGAACTTAGATCATTAATATGGAAATATTATTCTGAATAATTGCTGATGCTTATAATGTTTTGTTGCAGAAGATCTTGCTTCGTAAGGGCAAAGTTGACTTGACTGAATATTTTCCTGTAGATTGGCTTGTGCTGTCTTGGCACACAGAAGACAGAATGGTAAACACAAATGTTAGTCAAAAATTAAATTAAAGTCCTATAATTTAAAACTATTTAGATAATCATTCTACCCCTGTAGCAGGAGTACCTGACCCACATTGGCTGATACTTGGCAGCCACCAGCCTTTCACGCCCTTATTTTTGTGCCATACAGCACCACTGCATGGGTGTGTACATCATGGCCCCCTGGTCATGTACATCACGGCTGCCTACTCCTCCCCTACACCGACCCCCCACAATGGCTGGAATAAGAAGGGCAAGTCAACTTGGTCAATAGACTGGACCTCCCTCCAATGAGAGGCCTCGACCCAGAGAAATTTCTGGACCATGACTATGTATGACCAGGTTATAAATAGCTCCAAACTGACTAGGTTATAAATGAGTGCTCTGGTAGAAATCATGTGTCATTTTCCTTGGAGCAGCTGGTTTGTGATGGGAAACTTCCCCTTGGGGCTGGGATGCACCCAAGGAGACTTTGAGGGACTGTGCCTTCATCCCTGTGCCAGGTGAGTGACTGCATTTCTACTGGATATCTGTGAGTGATCCTTCAACCTTTTCAGTGAAGTGAACACACCTTCTGGGCACCCCTGAGTGAGAGGCCTCCCATGTATGAGTGCATGTGTGCTTTGGGTCATCCTTCCTTTCTGTTGCAGGAATGATATTCCTGACTGGTTATACTGAACCTATAACCTGTTACAGAGTGTTGTCATAGTTACCATGCCATTTGTTAGTTTGGGCCATTGGTTTTGGTTGCAAATTAAAGTTTGTCTGAGTGTGTTATCATCTGATATCCAGAGATGTATACATGCTCTGAAATGGGTAATGCAATAGATAATTCAATCAATTCTTATTCTATCATTGCACAAAACAGGTTTTACAAGTCTCCTAAACTTGAAGGAAGGGTCTATCAAGTTAAAAAATAGCCAATACAGATAATTTCTTCAAAATTAGGAAGGACAGCATATGCAGCAAACAGAGAAAGGAGAATTTTTCGTGTATTGTCATGTAGTTCCAAATATCTCTATTCACAGTTGCTCTCTGAATGAAAAGTTACTTTCCAGTTGCTGTCAGGAAAACTGCAAGAACATTCTAGGAGCTCGTGACTGGGAAGTCAGTAGTTTGTTATGACCAAGATAAGGTACATTTCCATAGTCAATTCTTTCCTTATATAATCAGCTAAATTCTGAAGTGTCTGTGTAATAGAGATCACTGCTCTAAAGCCCCAGAAACATTGCTGCTAGAGTAGGAGATTATAGCCATTCTGTTTATTAGTAGTCTAAATAAGGAATTTCTGAAGTATACTTACATGGTAAGTACAAACAGAACACCTACCTCAGGCTTCAAGAAGATCAAAATGATGCTTAGAGGCAATGTCAAAAAATACCTTGGAGAGACTAATTCATAGAATGATTGGTGAGTGAAAAGAATAACGTAGAAATGCTAAAGAAGAAAATGCTGCCAAATGCGACTATTCAGCACAGATGTGTGTGGTCTTTGTGTTTTTTATGTGTGTTTCATAGTGCAACTGCCCAACACTCTTGGCCTTGGACTGACAGGTGGTTCCAGTGACTTTGGGTGGAGAATAACCTGCCAGCCGAAGCTGCTCCAAAGGGCCTGGGAGTTGACCTTTTCATCATAAAAAACCCAATAAAAAATTACATAATACCTATTGAATGGCATATATATCTTTCTTATAAGACTATAATCCAAATCATGCAGATCAGATTATTACTCATTGGAATTTATTACCACTTGCCAGTGCCTGATGATGTATTTATTATACACAAATACCAGAATAGGAATTCACAGAGGAGAAGAAAATTCCTGATTTGATCATTGTTAGTAGTTTAGTCCAGGTTTTAGGCAATTCAGACAATACTGGGAAAAGAGTAAGAAATATAAATCTGTGCAAACCTGCAAACCAGATGAAGTTAATCTACTACTAAAATCCTGGATGGTAATGGAAGAATAATAGCCTCACAATGTCTGTGCTTGTCAGATTTTGCCACTAATCTAAATGCAAAGCTTTGATTTTCCAGAGGGATCTGCACTTTTTCCACTGATGTCTGATGAATAGATATTCTATTTGAAAGACAATAAAGCAGGTTTTGAATATTGGCACAGAATCTAGAAGTCCAAGGATTTTACACTCACTCATGGATATGTCAGATGGGCTCATTTGGTTCCAACAAAATTACTGAACTTCTCAGGCCAGAAAATGTTATACTAATACATCCCTTTAAAAAGGATGGGGAAGGAACATGCAAACAAGTGGAATTGAACATAACACCATACTTCATGCCTTTTCAGCCTGCCACATCACTCTGAAAAGCCGGATATCAAGATGTTTGGGAGGGTAACTGTCACCTCTTTTATACTGAATGAGCAGTCTCAACAAACAGAGAGATTAGCTGTTTTAAACAGCAACTGATTAAGGTGGTATTGACTCTTCATCTTCTGAAAATGCTGAGATAAATTTGAAGTGAAGGCAAGACTGAGAGTAGAATTTCTCTGTTTTGTTTTTATGACAGAAAGCTGCTCCCATAACTAGGTAAGTTGAAAGCACCAATATAAACATTTTCAGTAGGAAACTTTTTCTCCCAAGCCATCATTTTACTGAAAAGTTTCTGAATTCTAGGATCTCCTTACAGGCTGAAGCAATTTCAGCTATCCTAGGATCTGCAATGTTAGTATGCAAGAGAAGCAAACTCTTTCAGCAGTAATTAATGCAACAGTCATTTTGCTAGAGAGAGAGACTCCCTTTCCAAAATGCAGAGTAGTGGCTCTGATCTTTTGTAAAGGTCTGACTCTCTCATCAGGCAAACAGAATATTTCTTTTAAGCTTTCAGACATATATTAAATGCTGCACCTCACCTTGGACTGCTGAATCAGAAGGGTCAGCTGACAAACCTAAAACTGAAGTCAGAGAATTTAACGGCATAAATGCAATGGACCCACTCCTGAAGGTGCCACTACCATACAGCGTTGAGAAACATTGACAGTGCTCAGATTTTTTTCCTTTACATAACCTTATATTTTTGTTACTTGTACTATGCAAACAGAAAGTCGCATTTGAGAATTATTAGTAACAACATCCATTCTTCAGACAGCCGGTTGTGCACCTAGATATTAGCAAGGAATACTTCTATGATTACATTCAGAGTGTGCAAGTGTCTTGCTAGATTCTTAGTGGGGTCTCCAAAGCTGACTAAGCACCATTATTCCCTTGCATTCTCTTATTTTAAAAGTCCTTTGTCACCTGTACTAGTTTTGGCTAGGATAGACTTAAATTTCTTCATAGTACCTCATATAGGACTATGTTTTGGATTTGTAATGTAAAAAGTGTTGATAACACACCAATATTTTAGCCATTGCTGAGCACTACNAGAAACATTGACAGTGCTCAGATTTTTTTCCTTTACATAACCTTATATTTTTGTTACTTGTACTATGCAAACAGAAAGTCGCATTTGAGAATTATTAGTAACAACATCCATTCTTCAGACAGCCGGTTGTGCACCTAGATATTAGCAAGGAATACTTCTATGATTACATTCAGAGTGTGCAAGTGTCTTGCTAGATTCTTAGTGGGGTCTCCAAAGCTGACTAAGCACCATTATTCCCTTGCATTCTCTTATTTTAAAAGTCCTTTGTCACCTGTACTAGTTTTGGCTAGGATAGACTTAAATTTCTTCATAGTACCTCATATAGGACTATGTTTTGGATTTGTAATGTAAAAAGTGTTGATAACACACCAATATTTTAGCCATTGCTGAGCACTACGTACACAGCCTCAAGGCCTTTCCTGCTCACATCACCCTACCAGCAACAAGGCTGGGGATGCACAAGAAATTGGGAACTTTGTGCACTGGAACAGCTGACTCTAACTGACTAAAGGGATATTTCATACCATATGATGGTGTCCTGGTTTCAGCTGGGATAGAGTTAACTTTCTTTTTAATAGTTGGCACAGTGCTTAGGTTTGGATTCAGTATGAGAATAATGTTGATAACACACTGATGTTTTGATTGTTTAAATAGTGCTTACTCTGAATCAAGGACTTTTCAGTGTCTCATGCTCTGCGAATGAAGAGGTGCCCAAGAAACTGTGAGGGACCATGGGATGAGGGAGTCCTCCCTTCCTGGATCTGGCTGAATACTTGCCTGCTGAAGGGAAGTAGTCAATTAATGCCTTGTTTTGCTTTGCTTGCATATGTGCATATGGCATATGCATATGGCTTTTGTTTTCCCTGTTAAACTGTCTTCATGTCAACTCATGAGTTTTCTCACTTTTACCCTTTTTATTCTCACCCGAATACTACCAGGCAGGAGTGAGTGAGTTGTGTTAAACAGTTGATGGATGGGGTTAAACCCTGACATCAAATTGTCTATAATTTTTTGGACATTCA
Organism: Sclerurus mexicanus; assembly: GCA_013396755.1. Classification (NCBI taxonomy): domain Eukaryota; kingdom Metazoa; phylum Chordata; class Aves; order Passeriformes; family Furnariidae; genus Sclerurus; species Sclerurus mexicanus. Next base: position 284,831 of record VWZF01001452.1, on the reverse strand, counting down.
AGCAACTGAGTATTTTGCTTTTCCTGTATGTTTTTTTTTTTTACCCCAGAGTCAGAAGCATCACACAGAAATGCAGATTTGAATAAGGACGTCTTCTATTTACGATTATTTACTTAACAATTTTCTTTTTAAGCTTGATTTTACTGTGAGTATCTGGATCTGCTGTACTTTATCCTAGGGTACTTAGTGAGACAGCATGTCAGATGTGAGAATATAACCAAATATGTCCCAAAGACGTCAGATCAGTCCAGGAAATACAGAAAGCCTAGGTGGCAGAAACAAGATTGAGAGTTCGCTAAAGGATCTGTTATCCTGAGAAACATCCAGAGAAGACAATATGTGACTCTTGGAGCAATTTTATAAACCTTGACACAACAATTAAAATTGTGTGTGTTATCCTAATCTCTTTTTTGAAGATAAATGTCATGACATAAGTCTCACTTATTTGACTTTACCAAACACATTCTTGATTAGAATAAGGCTATCTGCTCCTCATTTTTGTAGTAGTCAACTTACATTTTAAGATTTATGATCCTCATAAGAAAAATTACCATCTTTTGTCTTTTCAGCCATTTGTTCTTCCACATGCATCGCTCCTGGCACCTCTAATGCCAATATAAAATCGCTCTGTACCATTGGTGTGATGAACCTTCCTACTCAACTTTTTTTTTAAAGAAGAAACTGCTCATGAAAACCACAGAAACCAAACAGTAGCAGCACCCAAATGATCTCAAGCTGGATTGCAGCAGCATTTGGGCAATCCAAACAGTATGCAAGAAGTATTTGAAAAAAGAGGCCCAACACAGAGAACCTGTTATACTACTACTTATACTGGCCATTTATGCAACAATATGTCCTTGTTGTTAGTACTAGTGAACAATTTAAAAACAGTCAAACAAATTGTTGGGTTATACCCTAAACACTGTTACTTATAAAACAACTTGAGGCTTACTCTTTTAGAATTCTGTTTAATTGTTTTGCCAGTTGATCTTTCCATAGAAGACTTTAACATGACCTCTATTACATAATCTTTATTATAGTNAGAAACATTGACAGTGCTCAGATTTTTTTCCTTTACATAACCTTATATTTTTGTTACTTGTACTATGCAAACAGAAAGTCGCATTTGAGAATTATTAGTAACAACATCCATTCTTCAGACAGCCGGTTGTGCACCTAGATATTAGCAAGGAATACTTCTATGATTACATTCAGAGTGTGCAAGTGTCTTGCTAGATTCTTAGTGGGGTCTCCAAAGCTGACTAAGCACCATTATTCCCTTGCATTCTCTTATTTTAAAAGTCCTTTGTCACCTGTACTAGTTTTGGCTAGGATAGACTTAAATTTCTTCATAGTACCTCATATAGGACTATGTTTTGGATTTGTAATGTAAAAAGTGTTGATAACACACCAATATTTTAGCCATTGCTGAGCACTACGTACACAGCCTCAAGGCCTTTCCTGCTCACATCACCCTACCAGCAACAAGGCTGGGGATGCACAAGAAATTGGGAACTTTGTGCACTGGAACAGCTGACTCTAACTGACTAAAGGGATATTTCATACCATATGATGGTGTCCTGGTTTCAGCTGGGATAGAGTTAACTTTCTTTTTAATAGTTGGCACAGTGCTTAGGTTTGGATTCAGTATGAGAATAATGTTGATAACACACTGATGTTTTGATTGTTTAAATAGTGCTTACTCTGAATCAAGGACTTTTCAGTGTCTCATGCTCTGCGAATGAAGAGGTGCCCAAGAAACTGTGAGGGACCATGGGATGAGGGAGTCCTCCCTTCCTGGATCTGGCTGAATACTTGCCTGCTGAAGGGAAGTAGTCAATTAATGCCTTGTTTTGCTTTGCTTGCATATGTGCATATGGCATATGCATATGGCTTTTGTTTTCCCTGTTAAACTGTCTTCATGTCAACTCATGAGTTTTCTCACTTTTACCCTTTTTATTCTCACCCGAATACTACCAGGCAGGAGTGAGTGAGTTGTGTTAAACAGTTGATGGATGGGGTTAAACCCTGACATCAAATTGTCTATAATTTTTTGGACATTCAAGCAACTGAGTATTTTGCTTTTCCTGTATGTTTTTTTTTTTTACCCCAGAGTCAGAAGCATCACACAGAAATGCAGATTTGAATAAGGACGTCTTCTATTTACGATTATTTACTTAACAATTTTCTTTTTAAGCTTGATTTTACTGTGAGTATCTGGATCTGCTGTACTTTATCCTAGGGTACTTAGTGAGACAGCATGTCAGATGTGAGAATATAACCAAATATGTCCCAAAGACGTCAGATCAGTCCAGGAAATACAGAAAGCCTAGGTGGCAGAAACAAGATTGAGAGTTCGCTAAAGGATCTGTTATCCTGAGAAACATCCAGAGAAGACAATATGTGACTCTTGGAGCAATTTTATAAACCTTGACACAACAATTAAAATTGTGTGTGTTATCCTAATCTCTTTTTTGAAGATAAATGTCATGACATAAGTCTCACTTATTTGACTTTACCAAACACATTCTTGATTAGAATAAGGCTATCTGCTCCTCATTTTTGTAGTAGTCAACTTACATTTTAAGATTTATGATCCTCATAAGAAAAATTACCATCTTTTGTCTTTTCAGCCATTTGTTCTTCCACATGCATCGCTCCTGGCACCTCTAATGCCAATATAAAATCGCTCTGTACCATTGGTGTGATGAACCTTCCTACTCAACTTTTTTTTTAAAGAAGAAACTGCTCATGAAAACCACAGAAACCAAACAGTAGCAGCACCCAAATGATCTCAAGCTGGATTGCAGCAGCATTTGGGCAATCCAAACAGTATGCAAGAAGTATTTGAAAAAAGAGGCCCAACACAGAGAACCTGTTATACTACTACTTATACTGGCCATTTATGCAACAATATGTCCTTGTTGTTAGTACTAGTGAACAATTTAAAAACAGTCAAACAAATTGTTGGGTTATACCCTAAACACTGTTACTTATAAAACAACTTGAGGCTTACTCTTTTAGAATTCTGTTTAATTGTTTTGCCAGTTGATCTTTCCATAGAAGACTTTAACATGACCTCTATTACATAATCTTTATTATAGTTGTATTTACATAAATCATTGAAGGTTTGAGAGTGCCATACAACACTCTCAGAGAAGCAAAAGAAGAGCCAAGAGTACAGCCTAGGTAGACTTAGTGAAGAGAAAGCAGTAAAAGGCATTTAGAAATTTACCTTGCCATCAAAAATCTTGTGAACAGAAATCTACTTTTTTGAGATACATGAGAAAATTTGGACAAACATGGTTGTTTGTACAAATGATAAGAATACATTTTCTCTGCTGAAATATTTCAGTACCTATTGTACATCAGAGGGATCAAAGTTGCATCTGCTCTGAATAAAACATATACCTTGAACAAATTTTCTCTTCTCCCAAGAGACATTTAAAACTGCTTGAAGTGAAAGTATTTGAAGCATCATCTCATATTCCCACACAAGTTCCAAAGTAGTATGGATATTTAAATTATATTGTCACATAAAAGTTCAAGGAAGAGATAATTTGAAGGACAAAACCCCAGAAAAATGACTTTTAGATTTGTAGCAATTCTGACATATAAACACCATCAAAAGACAAGTGAACTAGCAAAATGCATGTTCACACTCTAAATATACATTTATATACATAAAAAGGCCAGACATAAATTCCTTAAAACTTAATGTGCAGCATGAAGACTATTTGAGAAATCGGTCTATTGTAACACATAGGGTTTTTTTAAAAAGCCATAAAATCCCCTCTTCTCAAAACACCACACAAAAATCTGACTCAATAAATTAATTTCATGTTTAGATGACAACAAATGCTTCACAAACACCCCAACATATTGATTTGCACAGCCTCTGCTGAAGCCTTGACAGGCTTGAGAGATAGACCCATGCAAACCTCAGGAAATTGGCCAAGGTCCTGCACCCTGTACATGAGTACAGACTGAGAGAACTCACTGAGAGCAGCCCTGAGCAGAAAGACTTTGGGGTGCTGGTGGATGAAAAGCTGGACATGACTTGGCAATGGGCCCCTGGAGCCCAGAAAAACAATAGCACCCTGAGCTGCATTAAAAGCAGCATGGCCAGTAGTTCAAGGAAGGTGATTCTGCCTCTCTACTCAGCCTTTGTGAGACCCCACCTGGAGTGCTGCATCCAGCTCTGGGGTCCCCAATATTAGAAGGACATGGACCTGTCAGAGTGAGTCCACAGGAATCCACAAAGACAATCAGAGGACTGTGTTGCAGAGAGGGAAGCCAGACTGACAACCAATATGATTGATAAGCAAGCTTCGTTATTGACACACTCAATAGCTCTTATATACTTTTCACACAAGCATAGTAAAGGTGTTTTCTCTAGCAGGCATCTTATTGGTTAATACTACAACGGTTATACTTATTTGTTTATAGTTACAGCTGTATCTAAGTTTTTTCACTTCAAGGATCAAGGCTCTCGTTTCTCATTCGCTTACTGCAGCTAAGGCTCGCTCCCACAGACATCCCGTCCTGGTCTTATCTGCTAAGACATTCCACAGCAGGGCCTCTGCAGCAAGGCGCCCTAAATTTTCTCACCAACCATTTGCTGAAGTGACCCATGACCCCGCTCTATTAACCATTTCCCAACAGGACTGGATCACCTTTCCTAAGAGGAAAGGCTGAGAGAATGGGGATTGCTCAGCCTGGAGAAGAGCAGGCAACCTTTCAGTATCTGAAGGGGACCTACAAGAGAGTTGGAGAGGAGCTTTTTACAAGGATGTGTAGTGATAGGAGATAGGGGAATGGCTTCAAACTGAAATAGTGCAGGTTTAGGTTAGATATTAAGAAGAAATTCTTTATTGTGAGGGCAGTGAGGCACCGGCACAGGTTGCCCAGAGAAGCTGTGGATGCCTCATTCCTCGAAGTGTTCAAGGTCAGGTTGGACAGGGCTAAAATGGAGAAAAAACCCCTTTCACACAATAGCATAGATAAAGTAGAGCAGTTATTTAATGAAAGCTTTCAGGTGCATGGGGTACGTAGGTGCACCCCCAGTATAAGGTTCTTACAAATGTATAACACTACTTAATTATCATATCTAATGGGTAGATCCAACCCAAATATCATTTGCCCTTGGTACCACCCTCAGAACTCCCTCATTGGAGCCCCTCTAAGAGTTCTGGGCCTTCTATCTTGCTTTTACTACAATCATATCTTCCAGATACATGTGTCCCAAAATAGATGTTCTTGCTGAAATCTTTTTCCTTGAAAAGATCATTAAACAGAAATTCAGGAATGTAACACAAACCTTGAGAAAGGGGGTTAGAAGCTGTTAGCTGCTACCTCAAGTGTGAGAAAGTATACAGCTATATTAAAATCTACAAATATATTAAAACTCTTAAGGCATCACTCTGAGTAAACTACTCTAGTTAAAGGTGTCCCAGTCCAAGTCAGAGGGGTTGGAACTAGATGATCTTTAAGGTTCCTTCCAACCCAAACCATTCTGTGATAAGCCCAGCTGAGGTGAAGGTAGAAGTGATGAGAATGCTCTAAGAAGAAACAGACATCTACATCTGCAGTAATTCAAAGGGGCATATTTGACAATCTAACATTCTTGCAACATACAGTATATTTGGTTTGAATAAGCAAACTAGAATTTCTGTCTTCTCTATTAGTTCCCATTTTACCTTTGTTTAAACAGCACAAACCCCAATTTAACATACAGATAACTCTGTAATTATATTGAATATTAGAGAGTGGCTAATATTTTTTTAGCTCAGTTCAATCACAAATACTTTGTTGTCCAAATTATATGAAGGTAAGATAATTCTAAACTAAGATCTGACTCATAATTTGATCAAATGGTTAAAACTACATTAAACTTTTAAAACTAGGTACTGCTCGAGAAAACATTCAGATTGATATTTATATTAATATTCCTTTAAAATATAAGTTACACAGAAAAGCCAGTTTATTTTATCTGCAACATATGCAATTTACACTCTAAAGGGAAATTTATCAAATCACTAAAATGCACATAGAAAAAGTCATCTGCACAGATAAAGATTTTTTCATTTAAGTGTTCACAAAAACAACAGCTCATGAAGTGTCTTTGTACACATCAGGAATTATCACAGACATGTTCAATCATGCTCTGCAATACTGAATATGCTTGGTTTTATATGAACCAGTAAGATCTACGTCCTGTGTTTAGTACTCATTTTTAAAGGTTCTAAACCAGAGCCAATCATGGTGCGTAAGATGAAACGATAGTTTAGGAAGAAAATGTGATGAAATGGTAACAAAAGAGGGCTTTTGCTAACCACAAGGTGATAAGAAAAATACTTCAACAATAAGTAAGGTATCAATTTGTCAAAACTAAATTATAAGAGCTGTTGAACTGGAACGTAATACATGGCTGATAGTAAAAGTGACAAGGTTTAGGAAAATAGTGTCTTCTATTAAACTCTTAGAGATATGTCAGAAATTTCATTGCTTATTCAACATTGTTGAATGACTGCAGATAAACAAAATAAATTGCAGAATTTTCTAAGGCTTCCTAAGATTGCTTACCTGTCCTTCCTTCAGTTCATTATACCAACTCAGCACAATCTTCGTAAATTTTTAACCAATGGGACTATTTCATCCAGCCTAGATAGAGCAATTAAGACCCCAAACGAGAATCAAATTCCCACAGGCTTAGCAGACACAAAGCAAATCCCTGCAGTGGGAAATGCAAGAAGAATGCAGCTATCACATATTGTTTGGCAACAGATATTGACCATAAAGTCACTGATCTACAATGGCAGAGCCACTCTTGTCCTTGGTCCAGTTACAGGTTTGAGGAACATCTTGGTTCAAAGAATAGAAAGGAGGGAAGAAACCGTAGAGGAAACCCCATAGAAAATGGGATGTTATTAGTTGAACCGTTTTGAAACAATATTCTGTCTGCTAGCATATGGATAAACTACAACTGACCTTGAGAAAGAAAGCTTTGGGGAAGAATGAATTCTTTGGGGAAGCAGAGACATGTCTTCCAAATGAAAAAAATAACCCATGAGAGATTCATAAATACTGAAGCAACACAATATATCAGATATAAAAAGGGCACTGTTTACTGCTTCCAGCAATTAAGGAAGAAGAACATACTAAGGGTGAAAAAATTAGTGAAATTTCAGAAATCCCTTTATATTGACATTTCATATACAATAGTCTCTCTCTGTAATTGGTAACTTTGATCTTCTGCAATTAGAAGTTTAGTGTGAAGATTATATGTAAGATGAAAAGCCAGTTTTAAGAGAGTGAGGGGGAATCGCACACTAGTGAAAAGAAGAATTTCTGAGTAGAAGAAAACTATTCATTTACAGAGGAAAACATTACACTGTAAACTACTTGAAAAACTGCTTCTATATAAGCTGAGAATGTAAAGGTTACCATCTTCTGTGTTATAACTACAAAACAGAGATCACTAACAATGCTGAAGCCAAGTAAAAGGCCTTTAAAATTAATAGAAACACACCATTTGAAATTTTTATACATTTCCTTCCAACTTATTCTTTTCAGTTAAGCAAGAGAAGAACCAATTTAGGATAAGGCAATTTTACCACACAAGCCAAAACTCATCGCTGTGTGGAACTTGCCAAAAAATTATCAGCTGAGATAATTGGTAGGTACTTACCAACTTTCTACTGTCACTTATACCAATGCCAAGTCTGATAGCATTTTAAATATTTCCTACTGTAGGAACTGATCCACTAATTCTAAACACACAATCATCTATTACAGTTTTATGACATTAGACTGGTACTCTTAATTACATTAGATTACATTAAATTGTCTGAACAGTCATGCATTTCAATGTTATATACAGAAAGAATCTTTTGCTGCCTTGCAAATTCATTCATGTTATTAATAAATGCAGAAGATCCTTTGAAGGAGTCTTATTTCCCCATTCAGTTTGAAAGAATTTTTTCTTTTTTTAATTAGAAGGTTTGGGTCTTTTTTCATCAGGTGGAAGTAACCATTCAGAATCTCTCATTATCAACTGGATTGCTGCTAAGAAGAAGATCCTTAACCCTGCTGGTGGCTACTTCCCACCAGGCAGAGAAGTGAGGAGAGGCTCTGCCTCATTTCAGACCCTATTACCAAGCACAAGCATGCCAATGTTACCACAGTCCTTGAGATATGGAGGTGTAACTCTCTCTTCAGACTCCTGCTTTAAACTTCCTGCTCCCCACACAGAGGTTTAGCTGCTTGTGTATAAAGGATCCAAGCCCAAGCACTGATGTGTCAAAACTGTATGACTCTAGCTCAGACTTCATTAAAATTTCAAATAGTGAGAAAAAAACTATAGGAACATTTGGAGACAAGCAAGTTAAAATTTCAGACAGAGGTTAAATTGAGTGAGATGGGATCATCAGTAGCTAAAAGATTAGAGAGGAAAAGCAACAAGAGGGTATGGTATAAAATTGTTTAAATAAATGGGGGGTCTAGTTGGGAAACATCTGTCCAAGTAGCAGACATCAGACCTAGTGGCAGACAGCAACTCAGAAGTGGTGAGGACACTGAAAACAGCCCTTTCACTCCTTATAAACGCATGCAAGAAAAGCCTCTTTGTGTAACTTACTGCTGGTAGTGAGCATACACATGCTTAACTGAACAGGACATTTAGTGGGGCCAGGAGCAGCAGTGGGCAAAGATAGCCCTCCATAAAAGAAGCTCCTGGGGAGTGCCGGGAAGCAGAATGTGGCACAGCAGTTTGCATGGAAGGGTGCTGTACCTCTGGCAGCTGGACCAGGGAGAAATGCTATACACCTGGCAGAAAGGTATGTACTGTCTAAGCTCTGCTCCCACAGCAACTGATGCAGATGCCCAGGCAGAGCTCAGTGGGAACACCCTGGCGCCATGGTGCCAGCTGTAGGGTGTAGGTTGTGTCTTGCTCTTACACAATTATGTCACAGTAGTGAGCACCCCTGTGAGAGGAATAACCAGGTAGAGGAACTCTTTTGGTTAGAGTTCCAGGAGGAGTGAGTAGGTTAAGGAGCTTGGGAGAAAGACTACTGGAATCACACACCACCCTCCCTAGGACAAACCCAGCAGGCAGACAGGATATATGATACAGAGGATTCCCCACTCTCTCTCTCTCCCTAGCTGGACATGGTGACTTAAGGAATAGCGGGAAACAACAATAAGTTCCTGCCCAGTGCAGCAGATGCACCTCCACCATGACTACCCCACCTTCCCAAGTGCCCTTGCAGGTCATTGTCATAGGAGACTCTCTCCTGAGAGGCACAGAAGGCTCGACACGCTGACTGGACCCACTTCTCAGAGAAGTCTGCTGCCTCTGTGGGACATGAGTTAAAGAAGTGATGAGACAACTTTGTATCATGATGTGGCCCTCAGATCATTATTTGTTATTGATTTTTCATGTAGGCAGTGATGAGTTACAATAATAAATCCAAAAGCAATCAAGAACACTTCAGGGCCTCAGAAAGACTGGTTAAGGAATCAGTAACACAGGTAGTACTCTATCCTTCCAATCATGGAGAATGATGAGGAAGGAAATAAGAAGAGCCCACTGGTGTCACCAGCAGATCTTTGGGTTTTTCACTTGTAGCTTAATTTACATAACACCAGGCCTGTGAGCAGCAGGCAGGTTGCACCTTTTTAAAAGAGGGGAAAGGAACTTCACAGAAGGGTTAGCAGGGCTCATTGAGAGAGCTTTAAACTAGTTTTGAAGGAGATGAGGAATAAAACTAGGCTCGCTAGAGAAAAGATATGCTCAGTCATATAGTTTAGTTTTAGGTAGGCCTGCAAGGATCAAAGAGACCTTATGGGTCCCTTTCAGCTTGAGATATTCTATGATTCTATCTGAAGATGTGTGAACAGAGTGGACTAAAAGAGGGGTGGCAGCACTGCCTGCTTAAATCAGCTAAGATATCCATTATATTTATAATCAATCTTGAATAAATGAACAAAGTAATTGAAAAAAAAACACATGTTGCTGTAGGACAGTGAACAAGATAAATGTAACCCGGGTAAGTTCAGCATGGGAACATTGAAACAATGTACAAAGAGGCAAACACAGAAATCGCCAAGAAATTATTTGTGCTGTCTCCATCCCTCTCAATTCACTTTTCTGAATCAACATACACACCCCTGCTCCCCCAATTTCCAGTTCTGTTTTCTTAAAAAATCAGTACTGAAGGGTATTACCAAGACCAAAGTTCCATACTGGAGCAGATCAAAACACTATATGTAAACAGGCTTGTATGCAATATTGTTGCCAGTATGAGTGCCTACTAGTTTCCCAAAACAAAACAAAGAAATAGTTTCAAATGAACTCAATGTGGCAGGTAACGTAGGTCACTCTACAGCCTAAGTTTGTCAGAATATGCCAAGGCCAGAAACACAAGCTACATTCATAAGACTTAGCTAATAGCCAGGTATCAATATTAAGGAGCCCAAAAAAATATGCCCTGAATTTTATTTGGTAAAACATATAGATGACAATCAGCTATATGTAGAACTCCATATATATGTTAAAACATTCCCTACATACTTCAGAGTTTTCCTTGTTTTCCTTGGATGAACAAGTTAATTATTGCAAAGCATTACCCGTTGTTTAATTACTTTCTCACAGCTACCAAATCTTCTAAACAGACATTCCCAAGAGCTTCTAATTTGAATTTTTGATGCAGACTCTGAAGTTGAAACCTTCTCTCCAGCTCACGCAGCTCCAAATCCTCTGAGCATGGGAAAAGCACATTGCAAAGAAAATGTTTTATGAAAATTTCATGCTAACTCATTTCATAATATGAGAAAGAGCAGGTCTCAAAGAAATCCAAGGAGTCATCTCATGATGGGATGTTGAGTATAATGCATGCTATAGAGCCAAGAATTGATAGTCTAGTACATGTTTTAAGAGACCAATAACAGAAACTATTAGTCTATGTACAACACAAATAGTTCAAATTATTACAGGAAAGCCTCAATGATACAATGAAAAAAAAAAAAAAAACCAGAAAAAAACAACCCTAACTCTACCCTTTTGTTTTGGTGCCCTTCAGGGTTCCTCTGGCTTATGAAGTGGAGAGTTTCAGTCCCAAGCAACAAGAGTGGATGTGGTTGTGGAAAGGCATCACCTTTGTCAAGTCTCTCCCAGGTGAGATATTGTGTTAACTCCCTATGGAAGGGATTTCCTCCTCCTCAGTCCTAAGGCTGCTTAGGTTTATTTTCATGCTATACCTCAAAAATCCTTTGCATTCTTCTCCAGGCACTCAGGGTCCCATGGCTAGCACTTCCTTACCACCTCCAGCCTCCGGGAAAACCCAGGCTGGAGCTGGTCATGCAGCAATGACCACAGCTGTCACACAGTCTACACAAATGGTATCACATTGCTCCAACTCACCCCAAAGATATAAGAGTCATCCCCAGACAGCCAGGGCAGCCAATGCCACCTGTACCAGGCCCAGGTCCCACAAGACCCAGACTTTGCATTCCAGGGCACTGCAGAATCAGTAGAATTATTCTAGTGGTGACAAAAAAATATAACATTTGCTCTACTCTTCATGGAGACCTCACACTTCCATTTTGTTCTTCAGGTATTACAGCTTTCCTGCAATCTTAGTGGTGTCAATAACTTGACAGGAATGCTGTCTGCAGCCATTTCCTGCATGTCATCACAGTCAGAACCTTTCTTAAGCTGTAAGAAAGCTTATTTCTTGCTAAGCCTTTTCACTGAAAGAAAATTCCTGGACCTATAACATTTACAATAGCCTTGTGGAAGGAAACAGGAAATGAAGTTTTCTCCTTTGAGGCAGATAGAGCCGGAGTGAATTTGTAGGACCATAGCTACATAAGGCACAAGATATCCTGAAATATGTCAAGAGCACCGCTCCTGTGCCAGTTTTAGCATTTCCAATACCTACAAGATCTATTTATGAAGTATTTATTTTTTACAGTTAAAGGTCCTAACACAAGTGGATTTGTATGTTGTAACTAGTATTTTTCAAGTATTTTAAGACACCATTTTAATATTTGAGGGCATTGGGAAAAAAAAAGTGTAACTGAACATAGTTTTTGACAAGTTTAGGGACTCAAAGGTGCTTTTTGGTGCTAATATCAGGTACAAAATATATTGCTGAGAGTTAAAATGAATGTTCTCTGACCTGATAGTAAATGTAATACCCTTTTACTTCTGGGTAGCTTGTTGAAAATTTATCTATGATTTCAGCACTTCTTACAAGCTCTATGAACAGCCATAGTTACAAAACAGCTTTGAAACTAGTTTACAACAAATCTTAAATTATAGTTTAATAGATATCCCTAAAAAAAAAAAAATGTCCACAGTGAACTAGAAACTCATAGTGCTAGAGAGTTGATAAGTGGAGAATTTTAGTTGTTTCAAAGATGCTTTGTTTACAAAGGTCTGTGTAATGTGATTTGCAAAAAGAGTCTAAAAATCTACAGTAAGCATCTTACAAAACAGAACTCGTAACAACAAATCTGTAATAAAAGAAGCATGGCAAACGCTGACTAAAACTTTTAAATTACTCTTCAGTACACAGCAGTCCCAGCGGCTCCAGCGGCCCCAGCGCAAGGCACGGATGAGACCCTCAGCCTAGGGGAAAGCCTGGGCAAGGGAGGGCAAAACTCTGCCCAGCAGTCATGGCTGAGCAAGGGCAACTGGGGGAGAAACAGCCCTTCGAGCCCCGAGGACAGAGTGGGAGGAGAGACCCACGCAGGGATGGATGGCCCGGGTCTGACAGGTGTTTCCCTGCAATCCATGGGAAGGCACGAGGCTGGAGCAGGGAAACATGTGAGGAGGAACAAATATCAAGAGAGGAGCTGCTGTGGACAGACTGCAGTCTCCAATTTCCCATCCCCCTGTGTTGTTCACTGAGGGGAAAGGAGGTAGAAGAGAGAGAGAGATGAAGGAATGATGCTGAGCTTGGGAAGAAGGGAATAGGATGGGAGAAGATGGGGTTTTTTTGGTATTTGTTTCACACAACCCAACTCTATTTTAATGGGCAATACATTAAATTATTTTTTCTAATTTGAGTCTGTTCTATCAATGATGATACCTGGTGAGTTTCCAGTCCTTATCTTGACATATGATTTTTTTTTAAAATTCTATTTTCTGCCCCTGTCTGGTCAAGGAGGAGGACTGACAGTGGTTGGAGGGCAGCAGTGTTTTTGCACCCTAAACAACATATTGCAATCCATTCTCATATTCTCGGCTGCCAAAGTAATCACACACAACTTATATAAAGCTTAGTAATTTGAACTCTGACTTTTATCCCCCCTCTGTTCTTGAGAAAAGTTTTAGGATTTGTAATAGTTCAGAGCTGATACATGACATACCTAATTCAGGTACTGTATAAGGCAATAGCTTAATGACTATAAAAGACTGAAAACTTTCATGTGGTCTCAGCTTTAGCAAGCAATTTCCAGGAGACTATTTCTAGGGAATTTGACTACCATAAGAGAAACTACTTTGATTTGAACAAATCACTTATTCAGGTTAAAACAAACAGCACTAACACGACCTGAAGAAAGAGTAGGGTATATGATGTCCAAGCAAAGAGAATGGAAATATTTTATAATCTGTGACACTATAAAATTTAGATAACCATCAGAGATGTAGCTTTCCTTCCTTCTGAAAATAAATATTAGAAGCAAATCTATGCAGCAAAACATGAATGTCTAAAAATAGATCAGGAGCAAGAGTGCAGGTGAAAATTACCCTATAGGATGCATAGACACATAGCATAGTTGAAACAAATCTGTAACAGGTAACTTACTGACTTGCTTAATAATAAAAACTTGAAAAGCCAGGAAATATTTTAGCCTTTTAATTAGTTTGGAATTTTTAAAAGATTTCTTTTTGTCCGAACTTGACACTGGCTTTTATCAGATGCATCTTTCCAAAGGAATTTTAAAATTTTTCATCAGTGAATTCAGTTACTTGCTTAACTCAGTCTGCAGTTTGGCTTGAGTTTTAATCAGAACTTGTCAATATTCAAAGTTCCATAATGGATCAATCAATATAAAACTTTTTAATTAACTATTTCTGTGGATAATACAGTAATCACAGTTTTACTCACTGGCTAAACAACAGTTTAGTGCTATTAATTATGTTGGTTCCGTCCTTAAGAAGAAGAGGGGGATGTGTCTGTTCATTCACCTATAGCTCTTTCCACTTTATGTGTCTTCCCAGTACTTTTATTTCCACCATTTAAAAATGTTCCAGTTGAAAAGTTGGAAAAGAAACATGACTAAGATCGTTGCTGGTGACTTGTGAAACAAATGATAATTTTAGAATATTTGTAAACACTTGGAGTAGTAAATGAAAAGAGGTTTTGAAAACTGCTGATGGGAATTCATCAAAATGAATCCTGAAGTTATATAAACTAAATCTATTTGTCCTGATTTACAAACACTACAAGGAAGGAACTTAGGAACACACTATGTCTTCAAAAGAGGAGGAAAATGCTGACAGCAGCAAGCATGAGACTCTATCAGGCGCTTTCAGGTTTTAGTATCTCACATGCATGGGAGATAATTTAGCACAGAACATATAGCTTATTGCTCATAAAAACATTTCACAAACAGAAACCAATCCAAATATTCCAAGTCTATAAACAGTAGTTAATTTTGTAATGGGCTATCTCCAGTTTTGTAATGGATAGAAAGGAAAGTAATGATTCAAAAATGCATTTATAAGCTGCTGACACATACTCTAGCAGTGATATTTGAACCAATCTCTGGAGGAAGAAAGCTGGTATTTGCTTCTGATCTTGAACAAGTCAAATCATCATGTTCCCATTTTAATTAATCACTTTCATGCATTTGATTTTCTATCTTGAAAATTATGTTAGGATTAATTGTTACAAAGTACTAGAAGTATTTACATTAAGCTGCAAGATAAAATTATGAAAGATTGTATTTCAAAATACCTATAGAATTGAATTTTAATCTCTTTGAGTCTCCAAAAAATTTCAGAAGTTATATCTGGATTCTGCTACTGCAAAGTTCAAGCATATTATAATGAAACAAATGTGTTAATAAGTGTCAGAAAATAAGGCTTATATTGTTTCTGAATAGGACTAGACAGACTATTCCTATTTTACTTAATCTTACCAGTCTAAATGAAGACTTCTTACGACATTAACCTTCACCTTCTCCAATCAGTTTTTATCCCCCTAAAAAAGGTAAGATTAAAGAAAGGACTTTGTTCACCGACATGAACCTTTAGAATGTTTCCAGGACAATAAAATTAAAAAAAAATAAAAAAATCTGGGACAAGGTAAACAAATGTATTCATTTATTTAAATACTAACACCTCAGTAATTATACTTGAACAAGTCACTTCCTTAGCAATTTTAATTTTTCCCTTTGAGTATAATTCACAGTGTATATTTCTTAAATATCTTTTGAGTTCATATTTGAGAACTAATGACTTCTTGTCTTCAGACATCTGCTGAGACCTAATGTTGTGAAACTCTCTGCTGAACTGCCTCCTTCTTTAAGTCTTCACACTTGTCTGTTGGTAAAGGAGAAACAGCATTTTCATCTTGCCAGCACAGGGAAGCCCTGCAACACACACAGCTTACTGTTTATTCACTGGCAGCCATCTGTATCCCTGGGGATGCAAGAAACAGGAGTCAGTCTTTGTGCAAAGAGTATTCAAATGCAGGATGCTAGCATACATTTAGCTCACATGGATGGTGCTATGCTGAAGAATGAGAATCAATGAGAATCAGGGACCTAATTCAGAACAGCTCCACCAAGATTTCTAGCTCAGAATAGTGTAGGATTTTTTTTCTCCACAGGCACTAGGTAATTTACTATGCAAGTTACTCCTGACATTAAAGAATCATTTAGAAAACAGATTTGTCTTTATGTTTTCAACTACACTACAAGCCTGAAGTAAAGGTGTGTGTAAGTCCACTGAACATTCCAAAAGAATACAGTTATTTTTATATTTGATTTAGGCACTGAACTTACTTCAGTACTGCCAGACAGTATAAAAACCCTAAAAGAAAGTGGAAAAACAGTCCCAAATTTCACAAAGGAAAAGGGCATAAAAGTCAGAGAAATCAATTATTAAATTCAGGGCAAATTGAGATTCACCCAGAAGCTGCCTGCAACCTCAGATCAGTTAGCCCAGTTGGCACGTGCTTTAAGAAGGAAATCTTAAAGACACAGGAGCAAGCCAACCCCTGTGCCAAAACACAAAATGGCGGCTGTGGCGGAAGCCTCAGACAGTCATCATCATTGGAAGTTAAATAACCTTAATAGAGAACTAAATATGATGAAGAGAGAAGACCTACCCCTACGTGATCTGCCCAGAGCCTGGAAGAAAGATGCTGAAGAAGAGTTCAGTGTATAACATATTGCAGTTAATGTAGAGTAGTAATTATTTGTACTAGAATAAGTATAAAAGCAGTTGTGAAAATTCTAAATGTTGTGATTGGCTAGTTCTCCCCCAGTTACACGTTTTGATTGGTTAGTTAGCAGTATAGTTAATGATTGGTTGATGCTTGGTTCATTGCACCTATTTACTTATATGGAAATATTCTACCAAGTTCTACCCTTATTTGTATTCATCCCTCCCTTCCTCCCCTTATATGGTCCTTGTTTCTCCCGGATACCACCCACCTATTCCTTTTTTGGCGCGTCCCTCCCCTTTCCCCACCTACCTTCCAGAACCTTCCTTGGACCCCTATAAAAGTCTGAACCCAACCTTCAATAAATGCCATTCCTGCTTCACCGTAATGAGGAGTGTGCCGTCCTTCTCTCCCCGTGGAGGAACGCGTCAGGCGGGGAAGTAGACCAGCCTGATGAACAGAGTTTTGTCTGGAACTCAGTGGGAAAAAGAGTGTATCATCTCTGAAAGAAGGGGAAGGCAATTCAAGAAGACTACAAAGATGTTATGAAGTTACGCAGGGAGAAAATTAGAAGGGCCAAAGCCCAGAAAGAATTTAATCTGGCCACTGCTGTAAAAGACAACACAAATTATTTATACAAATACATCAGCAACAGGGTGAAGGAGAATTTCCATTCTTGATTTGATGTGCGGGGAAACATAGTGACAAAGCCTGGCGAGGTTGAGGTAGTTAATGGATTTGTCTCAGTCTTTAATAGCAAAACCAATTGTCCTAATGGTACCCAGCCTCCCGATCTGGGAGCAGAATGAAATCCCCATAGTCCAGGAGGGAATGGTCAGCAACCTGCTAAGCCACTTAGACCCACACAAGTTCCTGATGCCAGATGGATCCCCCCGAGAGTACTGAGGGAGCAGGCAAAAGTGCTCACAGAGCCACTTTCCATCATTTAACCGCTGTCCTTGGCACCTGGGGAGGTTCCAGTTGACTGGAGGTTAGCATATGTGTTGGCCATCTACAAGAAGGTCCAGAAGAAGGATTCAGGGAACTACAGGCCTGTCAGTCTGACCTTGGCATCAGGGTTGGTCATGGAGCAGATCATCTTGTGTGCCATCATGCAACATGTACAGGACAACCAGGCCCAGCCAACCTGTTTAAACTAACAGGTTTAGGAAAGACCATCCTGATCTGCTTCTATGACAAGCTGACCTGCCTATTGGATGAAGGAAAAGCTGTTATCTACCTGGACTTTAGTAAAGCCTTTGACACTGTTTTCCTCAGCATTCTCCTGGGGAAGCTGACTTCCTGTGGTATGGATGGGCGTACTCTTCGCTGGGTAAAAAAAAATGACTGGATGTCCTTGCCCAGAGAGTGGTGGTGAATGGACATACATCCTGCTGGCAGCCAGTCACAAGTGGTATTCCTCAAGGTTAAGTACTGGGGCCAGTCCTGTTTAACATCTTCTTCAACAGTCTGGATGGGGATATTGAGGGCAACCTTGGCCAGTTTGCAGAGGACACCAAGTTAGGTGGGGGTAGTGACCTGCTGAAGGACAGGAGGGCTCTGCAAAAGAATCTGAAGAGGCTGAATTGGTGGTTTAAAGCATATTGTATGAGGCTGAACAAAGCATCAGGTCTTGAACTCGGGTTGCAACTGCCCCATGCAGCTATACAGGCTTGGGGAAGCGACTGGAAAGCTGCTGAGTTGAAAAAGGGCCAGGGGGTGCTGGTTGACAGCCAGTTGAACATTAGTCAGCAGTGTGCCTAGGTGGCCAAGAAGCCCAATGGCATACTGACTTATATCAGAAATAGTGTGGCCAGCAGGACCAGGGCAGTGATTGACCTGTGTTGCACTGGTGAGGCCACACATCAAATTCTGTGTTCAGTTTTGGGCCCCTCACTACAAGAAAGATATTGAAGTGCTGGAACATGTCCAGAGAAGGGCAACAAAGCTCCCAAAACAGATCAGGATGTTTAGCCTGGAGAAAAGGAAGCTCAGGGAAGACCTTATTGCTCTCTACAACTACCTGAAGTGAGGTTGTAGTCAGGTGAGGTGTAAGTCTCTTCTCCCAGGTAACAAGTATCAGAACAAGAAGAAATGACCTCAAGTTGTGCAAGGGAAGGTTTAGATTAGATATTAGGAATAATATCTTTATGGAAAGGGTTGCTGTAAGAATACAAAACTGAAAACTGACCATTACATATTGTCAAGCAGCAACCTTAAGAACGGATACTGAGGACATCTAAGAGCTGTTGAAAATACAACTATAGCAAGTACTGAACGCTACTGGGAGTCTCTCTGTAGAGTTAAGAATTACTTTCTGTTTCTGGAACTATTTTGCCTTGAAGTATCTCCTCATTAGGACAACATTCTCTGTTAATAAATGCTTATTATCCTTGACCTAGAGTTCCACCTAAGCTACATCTTGGTCTTTGCTAAGTGAGTTTTGATAATGGATCTCTGAGATGAAAACTGTAAAATGAAAAGGGAGAGCAAAAATGAATGAGAGTATTCAGTTGCCAGCAACAGAGATTAAACTCATGTGAAGAATGACTAGACAATGAAAAAAAAAATAAAATTTGCCCTTTAGGGAGTGTTTTGCTTCTCTTATTGAAATGCTGGTTCTACTCCTTAATCCGCCAGTCTACTTCTGAAAACCTGCCAATAAAAGAGAACTGAATTTAAAAAACTGAGAAGATTTTATTGCATCTTTTTCAACTGTTAAATGGAGCTTAAGTGCTCACTAGCACATTTCAGGTAGTAGACTCTCTCAAAGCAGTGCATTATTTCCCCTCAGAGATTTCAGAGTTAAATTTGACAGCAAATGTCACAGTGGGAGTTTGCCTGTGTAAAATCTAAACACACCATAATCCATTTCTGAAAGCCCCCCAAACAACTAAACATTTTCTCTTCAGAAAGACAGAATTTCTATTCACTCAGATGATCTTCTTTCAAATTCTGTTTCCTTCACTAAGGCCAGAAATTACAACCAGTGGAAGTATAAATTCATGCATTCAGCATCTGAGTGAGAGCAGATGCATGTTTCTATCTGACATGGGGTATGACCTTGAGGACATGAATTACATCCTGACACAGTTCACTTACTCAGGGCTTTGATGCCCATGTGGACACTCCTCAGCTTGAGTGTTCACCATTCATACTGATCTGTGTTGGGAAAACTCAGCAGCTTGGGAAAAAACCAGACTTTCTGGCTATACTGAAGTTGGTCAGCCAAAACCCAAGAAATTAGAGATCACCTCTTGAAAATATGGCCTTCGATGTAAAGCTCCTTGGTTTCAAAAAACATGAAAAATTACTAGTAACTATCCCTTTAAAAAGTTTCAAATTCTGTAACCCAGTAAAAGCAATTTTTGCCAAAACTATGAGAAGTCCCAAGCTGTGGCTCTTGAGCTTCTAGGAACTGGTACAGGTGGCACTGGCCACCCCCACTGCCTGGGTGTGAGGTGACTCAAGCCTCTCCAGAGTGAGCCTGTGTAATACTGGCTGTTGAATACTGGTCCTGCTTCCCTGGTCAGTCAGACACAGAAGTGAAATGTCATAAAAAACTGAAATAGGCCTCCAAGCTGAGGGGAAAGAAGGTGGTGATGCTGAGATCATGCTTTTTACTAACAGAGGGAAGTAAGAAAGCCCCATTTGCTTTCTGACAAGTAGTTGTGGTACTTTTCTCTTGGGAAAGCTGTTACTTTTCCATGCTTTTCCTCAAGAGAGAGTTTGACATGACCACCCTGAAATAAACAGAGGAGCACTGGGAGGTTGAACATAGCAGCAACAAAGGGAAAAAACCCACCAACAAACCAAACCAAAACAAAAAAACCCCACAGCTATTAAGAGGGTGTGTTTGGTTTTGGGGCTTTTTGGTGGGGGGTAGCTTTAACTGTGTTATTACTGGGTCTTTTCTGTATTAACTAGGTATTTGGAACTACTAGACTGTTAAAAAAAAACAACTGACTAGCCATAAATTCTTAGCTCTTTCTTTGTGGTGTGTTCCCTTTTGATCATAAGACAATTTTGAGTGAGATAGTTCTTAACAATGAAAATGTGAGCATTGTAGTGATCAGTATACATCCACAAAAGTCAAGATGTGCAGAAGGGGAGATGAAGCAGTTTTATAATATCAGCTAAATTAAGTTAGGTATTGTAGATGTTCATTAGAACTCATCGTCATCCAAATACTCCCTAGCACTCTTACATCTGCTTCCTTACCGAGTCAATACCCTTCAAAACATCCTTAGTCACCCTACATGCATTACAAACATTGCTTTATTTGCCCTTCATTGCCATTTTTGAATCAAGAGTTCTTGTGTCAGCAGTCTTGTTAAGTTAAAATTTTTAATTTTGAATGCTATAATGTTGAATTATCAATGTTAAAAACTGAGAGGATCTGCAACGATATCTTACCTGAGAAATATGCTTACACACCTTCAGTGAAACCAGTACATTGAAGTGTTCCTCTGCAGCTTATTAATGCTTGAAAGCAGCAATTATTTCTGTATGTAGAATAAGCTGTGATTGTAAATACTGATAAAAGTCTAGTCAAGCAAGGAAACCTCCTTGCAGTGATTGCTCAATTAATTTATACACAATACCTGAAGGGCAAATAGTGCTAAAAAAGTATTCAAAATCCTAATTTTCCATGTCAGAACTAATTTAAAACAATTTATTGTTCAGTTAATATATTCCTGCTCTGTTTTTTAGAAGGGTATCACAAGTCTGCATCCCAAATAGCATTACAGTATCTCATGAAAGTTTAAAAAAAAAGTGGTACTTTCAAGTCTTCCCTCAACCTCCAAATGATTGAATTAGAGCATATTTCGCAGCCTTTTCATTCACAGGCAATTAAATTACTTTTTCCACCTCAATTGTTTTCTGCAACCCCTCCAAACCAAAGGTTCTATGTCAGAAAAGTGAACCTGGAAGACCTGAGTATGTAGCAAAATATATCTAAGTAGATAAAAAATACTTTGTGATGAGGAAAGCCCACTAGAAGGAAAGCTATGAAAGGTCTGTTATGCCGAATTTTAGAAAAACTTGAGGACAAAGTTCTCAGCACAGACTCATCAAAGGTTTTTACTTTTTTATTATTGTTTTCTAAAGTGTGAATTGCAAGCAAAGATGAGAAAAAGGGAAAGTTCGTGTATTGTTACTGTGATACAAAAATTGCTTTTTTATTTTTTTTTATGTTTTAATCCATGACCTATACAATTTGACCTGCAAGATAGAATGGTACATTCTTTTATTCAGCAGAAATATAATCTCTAATGATAACCATGAAGCAGAGTACATATATCAAAGGATGGAGTCACAGTAGACATATCTAAAATAATAACATTAAATTAGAATGGAATAAGTTCATTAAACTAAACTTCAGGAGAAAGTTATTCTAGTTCAGTAACATTTGTATTCAGGAAATAAGTCTTATTCACACAGCTTAATTTCAAAACTATAGACTGCTACAAAATTTCAATATGCATTTGATTTTCAGTAGATAAAAGGCGGAAGAAAAAAGTGTGTAAACACTCTGAATGATGAACTTTCCAGTCACTATAAATTTAGTAAAAATTAAATGGGGACAGTGAAAATAAGCCAAAAGGTATGTGTGTGTGTTCTTAGAAACAATTTAGAAACAGACCTAAATGTTTTCTAAAAAATAAAAGATATCATGGTTCAAATACCCAGTTCAGATGAGAGCTAAGTTTTTTCACTTGACATGCTTATGTGCCTTAATAACAGGGGTTTATCAGTGAAAGTATTTGGAAAAGAAGAGAGAATGGCATTGCAAAGTAAAGCTGATTTAATTGGCAAATTGAAAGACAAAACAAAACAAAAAAACAACAAACAAAAAAACATAACCAAACTTTAAAATGAGGTTATATCTGAAATTCCACCTTTATTTCAAATACAGGTGCAAACTGAATTAAATTACTTCCTGAATTTGGGAATCATAGCCCTAATCTCTTTCTCTAAATTGTTCTTTGGGTGTGGATCATCTGATTGGCCCCTTCTTTTCAAAACTGAAAAGTTCCATGGCTAGGAACAGATTAATCCAGTTTCCATGATTTTGAAAGCATGAGGATCAAAAAGCATGGGTTTTTTTGTATGATTTAGTTACATATCCAAACAACTGTCCATCTCTAAATCTGTGCAATGAAGTGCAAGATACACAAAATGGAAAAGAAAAAGTGTTATAATACCCCACTCTGTGGCACCTTACTTCCTTTTCCAATGCTGTATTTTATCTGATAGCATTGTCTGATAGTTCTTTCATGTAAAATATGCTAACAGTCCATGAACTAGGGAGAAACCAAGACTCCTTTACCTTCCAACCCCTCTGTCATCTAGGAGAACTATGCATTGAACCTGATACAATATAGAATATATAGGAAGGGGTTCATGCAGTTTGTACCCTAAGGAGTGAGTTCCTTAAGAGGACTACCAAAAATGCAAGGAGAGTGTCTTCTTCATTAACTTTCCATTCAATAATAAAGTTGCTTCCAGTATTGATTTGAAAATTACTCAGAGAGCTAATATAGTGCTAGAAGAAGGGCTAAGTTTCCTGCCATGAGACATTGCAGTAATGACAATCACTCCACATAGGAAACTTCAAAACTCCTTTCAATAACACAAGCACTGTAAAAGTCCTTTTCAATAACAGGACAAAACTCCAGTATATCCTTCTCAAAGAAATCACAATGATTTTAACAATTTATATTTCAGTTCACACTATGAAATATTTCTCACATATCTACAATAAGAAAAATGATAATAAAGAATTTGTGCAATTGGAAGAAAAACCTCATTACATGGATCAAAAATGAGAGGAAAATCTGAACACATTTGAAAGAATGCTTCTGATTTTTTGTCAACTTTGAGCAACATCAAGAATCTCCCAAGTTATATTCTTTAAGGATAAGAGATGAGGAGGAAGAAGTGATTTATTTCTTTCATCTCCACATCAATCAATAACATTATTTCTTAAAATATCAGAGGCTCAAAAAAAAGGAAAAATAAAAAGGCTTTTCCTGAAAATTCTGTGCTATGATGACATCACAGGGTAAAGTAAATTGTAACATAAGTCTCTATCAATTATCATATGGTAATGGCACAATTGAAATTGTGAATCGTATAGAATACATTCTTCTTGTAAGGTACTAGGATGGTAGCAACCAAAGTGTTATTATACTCTAACCTTTGAATCCAAACTCAAATTAAATCACCATCAGAATGGTCTTCATGCATTGCTTGTAATTCTCAGAGCAGAGAAACTTTGTCTCAGTCACAAATCTATTTTTTTTCTGGAAGAGCTGCATTTTGTTTTCACATTGTCCCAGCATGTACAACTTGATATTTCATATCAGGTTTTATATGTAAGATGGCTCACAGGTGATGCTGACGGATCCTCACCTACAATTTTTTTTGTGAGAAAAATGTCCCAACAGTCCCTGTGCTTGTTTCTATCTTTGAATTTCACTGTATTCTTCCTGAAAATTATTAAGGTTGCACAATGCTGTATTTAACATCATGCAAAATCCTATAATTAAAGTATGTCCCTCAAAAAATTTGACATCCAGAGAAGGTTATTGGACTGTTACAGGAAAAAAAAGTGCTCTGAAAAAAAGACTCTGAAAAATCTTCCTCAATTTGAAATCAAGGGCTTCTTTCCATAGATATTTTAGACTCACACTTGTCGCTCCTATATCACAGCCTTAATTCCTTAACAAGTTACTACTGTTGCAGAACAGTAGAGCAGGCTTTCTGTTCTAATATCTAAGCCAGGGGAATGACCATATCCTATAGCTGGTTTTCAAACACTGGTTTGTATTGGTCAACAAGAGCACAAATTCTTCAATTGTTTTTAAGAGGCAACTAACATCAGGTAAACAGCAAACCTAGTTAGTAGCCTAAGAGAGGAAGGAATCCAGACACAGTCTGTCACACATGGTAATGGCATCCTTCAAATATGCATGCTGTTGCTCCTGCAGAAGGACAGATTCCACACAAAACAAGTGTTAAAAATCTGAAGTGGAACAAAAAAGAGCAGTATAAACATGCAAATATGAGAATTTAATCCCCAAGCACCCTATAACTCTGTAAAACCCAAAGGTCTTGATCATAAAAGTCTCTGCTGGTAAAACTCCAGACATAAAATCCTGCTTCAGAGCATAACTAGAATGGATTTTTCAGGGCTTGAAATGCCTTTGTTTTGATAGAATTTCAGAAAACTCCATGAAGCTGTAGAAGTCAAGAATACATGACTATAATAAAAAACCTTTTCGTTTCAGAGAAGGATGAAGTGTATCAAAAATACTTTTCTTCTGTATTTTCTGCATCTGCTTGTGGTGATGCCTGCTCTGCAGACTGAACTCTTGTACAGGGAGCCTATATGCCCCACAAATGGGCTCACATAACATATAACCTAAAAGCAGATCTACACCTACACAATCCAGCAGTCATTTGTAAGGCCTGCAGTGAATGGCCTGATAGCTCAACATTACTATTAGATACTGGCATCCAGAATCTAGTATGCTTTCCCTTCTATTTTTACTGGGTCAAGACAATCTGATTTTTCCTTTCAAACTCCACTACATACTTAGGTAATCTGGTTTCTACTGTCTCTCCTATTTTAAGATTTAAAGGTCAGAGGTTTTTAAGTCTCTGGAGTTCTAGTAATGAAAATATTTCATTCCCAATCTCCTAAAATGCAGCAGATGACCTAACAGCGAATGGTAAAAACAGACAATAAGCCAAAAATCTTATGACAGACAAGCTTTCTTATGAAAGAGGGCAGCATGATCATTATGGTGAATTACTGTGATTGGAACACTCTTAAAGCACATATAAATCTTCTCAGTCACTACAGAAAACTGTAGTTTCTGGCATGGAAGTAGCTCCTACACCTCAGTAGACAGGTTGACTAGTAATGCAAAACAATTATTTTTTATCCAGTGCTGTCAGGACAGATAATATATATCTATCACTTAGTACATTTAAAGGGGCTAAGAAGATTTTCCTCCAGCACTGGACACAGAATTCAGTGTATGAATCAAACCCTCTCTGACACAGAATGCAGCAGAGAAACTAAGATTCATATCCTCAAGAGAGACCATACCCTTCTTGTCAAAAGTTATATATACATCCAATACTGTCCAGTTCATACCACCAATTATGTGACATGTCAAGTTAGGAGTTACCAAAAGCTACTCCCTCATTCAACTCTCTTTGGTGTTTATTCTATTGGAGATCGAAAAAGATCCCGATAACACCCTTGCAGGAAGTGAGCTCAAGGCTGTGGTCTACGTCAAAAGCACCATGACCAAGTCTATAGATGTTTTTATATACTTTGAGAAGACATTATTTCTGTTAAATGTCAGGCTTCTTTAAAAAGATCCCACTCCAGGTAGATCTCCTCTTCTTAGGCAAAGAACCATGTGGCTCAAACACAGATAGGGTTTTGAGTATTATGAAAAATCATAAGGTTATACTGAACTCTTTGGGAGTGTTCTAACCTTGCTCCAAGAGAAGACTATTGCCTCCTCCTGTGGATAAATACTTTAACTGTATTAAAGGTAAAAGGGCAAATGTTTTTTTACAGACAATTGGCACACTCACAGGCTATATTATTTCCTAGTTCCAACTCTCATTCAAGTATTCAGCATAAGCCCCTCTTCAGCTGCAAGTGCTTCTTGGCAATAAGGACTTCACGCCTCAATACCAAGTTATAGCAAAAGTGCCAGAAATCTTCATATTACCATTTCCCTTCCTACTTGATTCAGAAATCACTCACTGTAGAGTAAACAGCTGACCTGCCACCACTTGATGTGTGCTGAATCCAGACCTGGTGGTTAGATTCCAACACAATGTGCAAAGCCAGTCCCAAATTTCTTCCAAAATAAGTATGCATTTAATAACATTAGATAATGTCAAAGTTGTGATTAGAACAGGAACAGAGGAAAAAATCTTTAATATTTTCTCCTCTGTATATTAAACATCTATTCAGATGTTATGCTAAAATTTTAAGATAGTGATACCTGATTTGAGTCTTCATATAGTACAAATTAGCAAACAAACATGGGAGCTCAGGAGTTTGGCCAGCGATAGCCACATGTGAATACTTGGTCTGTAATTGCAGTTTCAACATTTTCATGCATATAATTATATACATACACATATCACTGAAAATCCTTCCCATTACCTTAGACTGAAATATTACCAGGTCTCTCAAATTAGGCTTGCTGACATCCAGTTGTTAAAGTATATTTTCTAACAGAAACTGAGCAGAGTCAAGTGATTTAACAGATTTCTGCTGTGTGGGGTCTACAGTAAGATAAAATCCCCTTAAAGAATCAAAAGGCATTATGCCATTAGTGATGATGCATCTTAAATGAGGTTTAAGTGCAAGTCTTACAGGTCCTTTTATTGCTAATACCCCCATGTCATCATTTTCAGGAGTTATAAAACTCTGGTTCCCTGCACAAACTCCCTTTCTTTCATTAATTTACATTTGTATAAATTTTCCTCTGCTTTTCAATTACATGTAACACCATTGCTTTTCTTAAAAGCCTGCATAATATTGCAGTGAGCAACTGCTCTCCTGCATTGTCAGACACACCTGTCCAACAGAGGTAGATGAAATGGAATTTGCTTGTAACAGCATTAGGATCATTTGGGAGGCAAAGTACTAAAAAGCGTTGCTATCCTCCTCTCATAATTTGTGAAAGACATATTTCCACATTTACAATACCTTAAATCATATTCCCTACTCATTTACCATTGTAAACCTAACTTTCATATTTAAAAGGGAAAAGTGTGAGGAGCACAATACAGTATTCACAACATCTACAGTATATACTAAATACAGTATTTACTATTTATTAAATTCAACATAGAAATTAATCATTACCATTTCTCATTAGTTTTCAAAATTTGCTGCAATAGAAAACAATAAACAACTGTAGCTGGAAATAGCATTTTCCTCTATGTTTAGTTAAAATGTCTGTACTAATTTTCTGAGCTATTTAAACTTAATCTTTTCTAGTCAGTCATACCTCATGATGAAGGAAGAACTAATTTAGAAAAAGAAAAAGGAGTAATGAGTATTTATATTCTGGGAGGTGAAGAAATGTGTACAGTATCACCTGAGTAGGTTGATGGTCTTGTGGCTGAGGTGAATTAGTGGCATATGCTAGCTGAGGAGAATATCTAAGCGACAGTCCTTCTCTTGCACTGGACTCAGATACTGTAATTAACATTGCCTGGAATTTCTGTCCGATATGGATATGATCTCATGAACTTCTC
Organism: Sclerurus mexicanus; assembly: GCA_013396755.1. Classification (NCBI taxonomy): domain Eukaryota; kingdom Metazoa; phylum Chordata; class Aves; order Passeriformes; family Furnariidae; genus Sclerurus; species Sclerurus mexicanus. The sequence continues at coordinate 257,115 of VWZF01001452.1, read as the reverse complement.
AGAACTAGCAGGAAAACTAGGCCAGTTGGAGGCACCGTTCTCACATATGGAATGTGTAAATACTGTAAATACTTGTGGAATGACTAATATCATACGCTTGACTTTTTCCTTCCTTGCCTTGATCCACATGAGAGATGTCTAGAGAAAGGCTTTATTATCTTTGTGGTGAACATTAGGGTTGGATTTGGCTTTTCTCTCTCTGTAGTGTAGACAGTAACAATTCATCCCTTCAGACGTATGAAGAGAAATTGCTGTTTCTAAAATCAGAAGAATCATACAGCAGCACTATTTGTCCCACGAACTCCCAAGGGAACCTCTAGTGATCAGCTCAGATGTGGACAAGTGACATTTCATCTGACAGCTCCCACCACAGGAATCAAGTCATATTCTCTAATTTATTTAAGGATTGCCTTCTCTTGTCTGCTTCCAGTTTCTGATTATCAGAGAACTGGATGCATTAAAAAGGGAGTGCTTAACTTCAAAAAGTTTTTGTTTGGCTTGTGCATCATCCTTCCAACAGCATTCCCAGAGCAACAGCAATTGTTCTTAACACTATCCAAAAATACACATATGTATTCCCTTGATGGAGCTATGTGTCTTGATTTTCCCAAATACCTCAAGAACCAGCTAATATTTTTGATAGATAATCACCAATGCTCTGAAGCCAGAATTCATACAGATCCTGGCCTTGATAATATATGGCGACAGGACAGTCTATTGCTGTATTCTCATGGATGATGAAAAAGTGCAGGGTTCTGGACGAAATATCTTTTCATCCCCTTTCCACAGAAAAAGTCCAATACTCATATAACCAGTTATATTTAATATTGTAACTAGTAGAGGTAGCTGTTTCTTTGAGGCTAAAATCCTATATTAAGATATCAAATGTTTTACAAAACAACCTCCTTAAAATAAAGTCACATTAGTTTCATTCTGAGTTATAAACAATCAAGAAAACTAGTGGTTCCTCTGTGGCTGTGGAGTTCGGAATTTATACATAAGATTATAAACTCTTTTGTGTCATTTTCTAGATTGTGAAAAGTAGGTAAACAGCAAAAGTATGTCAGAGATATTTAATTCCCAAGTGGCAGGAGAGGGGATGTCCATGGTGGATCCTGGTCTTGACTTGAGCTGTTCTCATGACAAACATTCCTCAGACATTCACAGATCTTTACAGAATAACAGAATATGCTAAGCTGAAAGGGACTCACAAGGATTATCAAGTCTAAATCCTGGCCCCACATAGGACAGCCCCAAGAGTCACACCATGTGCCTGAGATATCATTCAAACACTTCTTGAATTCTGTCAGGCTTGATGCTGTGACCACTGCCCTGGGGAGCCTGTTCCAGCGCCCACTTCTCTGGGTGAAGAACCTTTTTCTAATATCCAACCTAAACCTCCCCTGACACAATTTCAGGCCATTCCCTTGGGTCTGTCACTGGTCACCACAGAGAAGAGATCAGTGCCTGCCCCTCCTCTTCCCCTCACAAGGAAACTGTAACTTCAGTGAGGTCTCCCCTCAGTCTCCTCTTCTCCAGGCTGAACAGACCAAGTGCCTCAGCCATTCCTCATACAGCTTCCCCTCAAGGCCCCTCGCCATCTTTTTTGCCCTCCTTTGGACACTCTCTGAGAGCTCAATGTCTTTTTAATATTGTGGTGCCCAAAACTGCACACAATATCTAAGGTGAGACTGCCCCAGTGCAGAGCAGAGCAGGACAATCCCCTCCCTCAACCAGCTGGCGATGCTTTGCCTGATGCCCCCCAGGACACAGTTGGCCCTCCTGGCTGCCAGGGCACTGCTGACTCATATTCAACTTGCTGTCAATAATGTCCCTTTCCATGGCACTGTTTTCCATCATCTCATTCCCCAGTCTGTACAAACATCCAGGGTTGCCTCATCCCAGGTGCAGAATCCAGCACTTTCCCTCCTTGAACTTCCTATGGTTGGTGATTGCTCAGTCTTCTTAATTTTCCAGGGTTTCTCTGCAGGCCCTCGCTGCCTTTGAGGGAGTCAACAGCTCCTCCCAGTTCTGTGTTACCTGTGAACTTGCTTAGTATCTCTTCTAGGCTTACATCCAAGTAATTTATGAAGATCCTGAAGAGCACAGGGCCCAGGATGGAGCCCTGTGGAACCCCACTAGTGACAGGTCACCTTCTGATGTTACCCCGTTCACTGTAACCCTCTGTGCTCGACCTACGAGCCAATTGCTCACCCACCACATGATGTGTTTGTCCAGCTGTGGGATGGACATTTTGCCCTGAAGAATACTGTCAGAGACAGTGTCAAAAGCTTTACTGAAATCCAAAAGATTACATCAACTGGCTTCCCTTGATCAGCTGGGTGAGTTACCTTGTCATAGAAGGAAATCAGGTTCGATAAGCAGGACTTTCCTCTCATGAAGCCATAGTTTTTCATTCCATTTTTAGTAAAATTATAATTTTTCCTTAATTCAGAGTCATAATTTCTACTTTGTCAATATTGGTGATAGGGAAAGAAAAGAAAGAAAAGGAGGGCTTATCTCATTAGAGGTCTCATCTTCTGAACATGTTGTCATTAAATCAAGACACATATGTTATGACTTTTCAACCAAGTGGACCCTACCACTTGGGTGGGTCATTTATCTTCTATCTTGTTCAAAATCTCCAAATGAATTCTTACATTTATGACTCCTGTCAGTCAAGTAAAATTGTTTCTAAAATTCACTGATTACATAGCCATTATTTTTGGAGTAAATTACAGCTGTTTTAACATTACAAAGGTTGTCAGGAGATCGGTTGGACTCGATTCTTCTACCAGAAATAAGTCAGAAAGACAGTATTATTCTGCATATACAGTCAGGCCATCAAATTGGCTGTTGCCACAAAGGCACCTAGTAAGTGGTAGCTGCAAAACCACAGCTTCACCACCCCTAGTCCATTTCTGTTGGTATGGTTGACTCAGAAAAAAAAGACTACAGCGGGTCAAGGTGCCCAAGACTTGACTGGTGACCTGGGCATTACATTTAGTAGACCTTTGGCCCATCCTTCTGCACAGTGTTGGATACATAGACAGATATGTTTCTCCCACTAAAGAGCTACTGTTTTCACTAGCTTAGCTTTCTAATTCAGCTGGTCACCAACAGCCCTGAGTAGCCTGATTTTCTGTGGGTAACTTACCTGGGTTAGTATCAAATTTGGTTCTCCTACCCCAAGTGGACGACATGGATATAAAACCACCATTTCATGTGTCCTTTTTTTGTTACTTTTCAATGCATATTGAAACCATTACAGAAGGGCAGATGTAGCCCGTGTACTTTGGGTAAGCTTCACACACACACACACACACACATCCCCACACCCACACACACACACCCTGCCCCAGAGTTCTTGGTTCATTTTCGAAGCATATACCAGTGATCCAATGAGTTAAAACTGGGCAGACATATTCTACCTGAGTGATGCTTTCAAGTAGACTTTATCCCATGACACTCATTTGTGTGTTCCAGGGAACAAGAAAAAAAAGAAAAGAAGGAAAAAAATAAGAAAAAAAAGAGAGTAATTAATAAAGAATTAAGGACAGAGGAGCAAAGAACTGTATTACCCAGCAGGTGTCTCTATAATGTATATGTATTCAGATGTCACCATTTAGAAGACACCACTTCTAAAGCATATATGGCTTTATGCTAATCCAATCCTTGGTAATGGCAATTCACTAAACCAGAAAACCTGAATGACTCATGTTTTTTAATTGCTGCTATGATTGCAATTGATTATAATTCTTTCTCCCTATCACTATCTTTCCTGAAAAGAAAAAAATGCTCTGAAATTGCTGACTTTGAAACTCCCTTTAGAGATGAGAAACACTGCTGTTACTGTATTTGGAGGTAGCTGTTATTTAATTTATAAATTGAATGTAGAGCAGATGATCACTTTTTGATGTGAAATAAATCAAATTAAATTTATCTTACATTTAGATAATCTGATCTATAAAACTATAACCTACCTGCTTTTTTGCTTGCAATTTTGCTTTTAATTCTTAGGTGCTGCCATCCAAAAATAACAAGAGACCTTGAATTTATGTATATTATGTGAGGTCTTGGTGAATGTCACCCATTTCCTTTCAGGGTGCTCAAACGAGTGAAATACTAATGAGGCAGCAAGTTATACCTAACAATATATATCAGACTGTATCAAATGAAGGTTAAAGAAATGATGAATAAAATATCTTTGAGCTTAATATCTTTTTAGTGCCCCTTGAAGCTACCATTGCCAAATACATTTAAATCTGTGCTTTATTAACCAGCTGCCTCTTGGGAGCCATGGAGTGTCCCAGTTCTGCACAGGCTGCCATTACCCATCAACTGCCTTATATGGCGTTTGGTCTTTGCATCTTGAAACTTTAAAATATAACTGGCCCTATATGAAAAGCTATTTCTGTAATTCCAAGACATTTGTATTCCAATGCAAAGTGCCAGTTCAATACAAAAACGACATGTATACCATTATGCACCAGCTGTCTCATCTAGCTGTTTGCATTAGCAAAATATAAAAAAGTCCTCTATTAGACATGCAAAAATGAGATTAGAGTCTGGACAGTTTTATGCTGAAAGAACTCCTCCTGTAACTGCAGAAAAGTCAGGTACTTTTAAGGATTTCTATCCACAGCACTCACTGGAAAGGTCAATTCCAGAGGTCTGTCCTTACTTTGAAACATAAATGCTCCTTGTTCTGGCATCTTTATTAGACATTTTATGTATGGCCAGGGAAACAAAATATGCAGAGAGAGAATTAGTACACCAGGAAAAAGGAGGACAGAAAGGCAAGAAAAGTTTTATGACATGGTATCCATCCCTCTCATCTAAAATTCTCCCCACACACGCAAACCACAAACCCAAAACATCTCCCTTCTTAACTTGAGGGGTGGAGGGTAATAAGGAAGGAGAGTGAGTAGAATCAGTTTATGGAAATCCAAAATATGTGAAAGGACTGAATAGTATTGAATTATAAATTACGAAGACATTATATTGTAACTGTTTGTACTATACTAATGCAAAATTTTAGGTTTTAGTCCACCATGTGGTGTCATATGGTTTTAGCAGATGGTCATTCTTCACTGTATTACAGGAATTCATGATGCAATCCATAATACACAAATTCATAATTATTTGATGAGGGCATGTGAAGCACAAACAGATGTTGTGGATCAACCTGGAATGTAGAAATAAACAGTATTTTGCAAGAATGCTGGGGTTCTGGAGGTCTAACAGAGTAGCAGATTTGAAAAATGTGACATATTTTGCTGTCAGCTGCTGAATCTTTTCCCTTTGGATGGTGACTGATGACATAGGATTTGATAACAATGAGTGCAGTTACAATATTATTCACATACTGATAGCAGCTATGATTTAGAAAACGAAAGAAATGACACAAGATCATTTTTGCCTCTTTTCATTACCAAGATTATTATATGCTTAATGTACTAAGAGTAGTATTTATGTGGCACATATGCATTGTTAAGACTTAGCTGAATTGACTGATTTCTTGAATGAAGCGATAGAGTTCAGCATAAAGCTTATAGAGTCTGGTCAAAGAGTAAGAAACCAATCTCCTTCAGGTGAGGAAAAGAACACCTTCTAGTGTGCATTCATGGGTTTCATCTGGTAAAATACTGATGCAGTGAAAAAAACAAGCAAAAAAAAAAAAAGAAGGTTTTATTGTAAATAATTCAGTATTTAAATAAATTTAAGCTTGGAATGAAAGGAAGGTTAACATGCTCTGCAACAGAACGATCTGTTATGTCAAAAATAGATTAAGTTTTCTAAAAGAAGTTATATGTTGAATTAAACAAGTTAGCATTATAGGTTTTGGGTTTTAAGAAACACAGAAGTGTAATATGTTGGCTTGAATAACTGATCAAGAAACTTTTATGACTGTCTCTGCAATGATGATTGTTCCCAGCAATTACCTGAGGAAGATGGGACAAGCACAGAAAGTGATCCAAGATAATCCAAAATGAAGACTACCACATTTTGTTAAGCCATATTTTAATGTATCAAATATGATTGCTTAACTATCATTACATAAAAGGAGATAGATACCCAGCATTAGCTAGGATTCAAGATTCTATCTATTTGTATATGCACAAATATTATATGTATTTTTCTCTATGTATTCATATACTTGTCATGAGGTGACCAGGATGAAGAAGCAAGCAGATAAACAGTACTTTTACAGAACTAACTGCTACAGGACATCCCTATCAGAACAATTACATGAAATATCAAAAATATGCATTAGTTTAATATTAAAAAAATCAATATGCCCCAATAGTCTTGGGGGAGCTATTTCCAAATTTGGAAACTTTATTGTTCACATTGTACTGCTTTTTGGAGAAAACTACTAATTAATTCCAGTGATATACACTTCCAGATTTATGGCTCCTGGAGATTAATAACACTAGTTATACCTTGTGATTATTACATTTCATCTTCATTTAAAACTTTCAAAAAATTTACTCAAGGAGTCTATTACTCATAGCTAAAGTGATCTCCCAGAAAACTTTTTAAACCCCAAAATGTTTGGTTTTACTCAAAAAGAACTAAAGAGATTTTTAACATAAGAATTAAAACAAGATAAGCAAAAAATGTTATGCCTTTCTCAACTAATTTGATCTTTCCATCATTCATTCTTTCAAAGCATTTCTCAATTTCAATACAAATATCAACTTTATCCTCAGCTGCCCTGTGGTATCAGCCCACATTGTATGCAAGGTATAATTTCAAAGCAGCTTTTTCATGATTTCTCCTGTGTAGCTCTCTCATTTTAGAGGATTTCCTTCTTATGCATTGACTCATTATCTACTCTATCATCTTTTCTCTGATGCCAGTAGAAATTTTGGCAACAATTCTGCTGCTGAAATGTATAGCCTAATGTCTTTGATGAGGACTAAAGCTATCTGAGAGCCCCTTTAACCTCTCTCATTCTTCTGTTCTATGTATCTCTGCATCTGTGTTCTGTGTATATCTGTACCACAGCTGCAAATTCTCTGAAGCTGCTTTTTTAGCATGAAAGGCACAGCACAATGGCCTAATGGTTGTAAATAGTGTTTCTTGAGGCTCTGACTCTGCACATACATAAAAATACATCCAACCCTGTGTTGCAAGACAGCAAATGTTTGTTGTATTTTGTCTTCCTCTCTTCATCCACCTGCCACTTTTCTCTCTCAAGATTTGCAATCCATCCCACCTTCTTTCTTCCTAACTGCTTATCACATCTTTAATTTTATATTTGGTTCAGAAACATGAACCCATAAACTTAACTAGAGACAGGCACATAGATAACAATGGGGGGAGATGTCAACTGGTGAAATCCTTTGGTCCTGTGGACTTTAGAAAAATAGAATAATCAAGCTGGTGAGAGAGATTTATCAGGTTTATGGAGCTTTGTTAACTGAGGCTAATAAGACTACTAATATTCCTCAAACTCCATGAGCAGCTCCTCATGTAATACCACAACACCACCACCAGGAAATGGCATTAATCCTTCTGAGCTCTGGTGCTAGTAGAAATCCATGTAATAACTGTCAGTTTTGTGTTGGCTATCAGGTTACATTGAGATTATCAGACACCAGTAATAATGATATCTTTTCCCTTACAATTGTTTAAAATCAATCCTGTCAAATTGATAACTAGAAAATGGTTTGTTTCAGCAGAAGTCATAAGACAAAAATTAACATTTTTAATTTCTGTAATTAAGGAAGCACTATTAAAAAGGCAAACCTTTCTAAAACCAAAACTGTCAGAGAAATTATTTGCAAATGGGCTTAACAATGAAGCCATCTTTGAGAAGTCTTTTTAAAACTAATCATCGCATTTGCATAATTATTTTTATATATATCCCATAACACATTTAAAGTACCTTAGTCCACTGCCTAAAACATCTGTCAATTTCACATTTACTGTATCTTTAAGATGAGAATTACCTGAAAAATATTTTGATACTTTATTTTGGTTGAAATAGCCCATCACAAATGTCTTATCAGTTCTAAACCCCTTTGTACCACAGACACCAAATTATCTCATCACTGAATTCCCTGATTTCAGTCAATTAACTAATTGCCTTCTGTATCAATGATAAATATTTCCAGATCTTATTGAACCTAAATTATTCATAGTCAGTACTAAACTACAATACTTGAGTTAATACTTGAGTTACAATACTTGAGTTAACCCCCCACAGGGTTTGGGGTCATTCACTTTGAATGGACCAACTTTCTCTTCAAAACATGATAAGAATTACAGGCTCCAAAAAAGTGGTGTGTAAATACATTTTTCCGTGCTGAGGTACTTTCGTTCCTTGACAGACAAAAGCAGAATGGCACAAGAGTCTTTCTCTCTCAATATTTGACACTGGCTATCTACCACCCACAAAGAACCAGAGATAGCATGAAATCACTTGTTAGATATTTTTTTTCAGGTCATTTATGAAAGCTTAGTTTTCAAAATTTAATATGAAAATTATCAGAAATGTGTAGGTTCATCATAATGTAGCAAAAACGCCAGCCATGCTACAGATGCTATGGTTTTGTTAACAAAACACAGATCTAAATCCAAGCTGGCTAAACAGCAACTTCAAACACACCATGTGGAAATTTTGGCTTGTGCAAATGCACAGTGTTGTGTGCCTTGGCTGCTTGCATTCAGAGCCATCTGTGAAACAGGCAGAGAGCTTTATTGCAACTCAGCATGCCAGTGTCACAGGAGTTCCAGTGTCAGGTTAAGAGAACTTTAGATAGGCAATCTGCATGGCTAGCCTAAGTGTTGTCTATTCTGCATAGAACAACTCTTTAGTCTTTGCTAATCTAGATAAAGCAATGACTAGATTTTAGATGTTCATTAAAAAAGAAGATATGCATATGAATTGGAATGGGATGGTGTGGACTGGAATGGTATGGGTTGGATAGCACAGAAATATATTCCAATACACATGGAGTGTATATATGATGTCTTTGAGCACACATCTGCAAAGCATACATATTTGTACGGTCAAGGAACATTTTTCAGTTTTAAGGTCAATTTGGCAACTAAGAAAATCTTCATTTTAATCGTCATACAGAATATTAATATATATGCCAGAAGTTACAAAAATTGTGTAGTCTTATGTGCATTTCACTAGTCTGTAAAAAAATTCTTGATGCAAATGGGTACATCTGCTCTTAGAATACAGTTTGTAGAATGCAATATATTATATAAAAATCTCTGTCCATGTAGTTTTAATTGTGTGTGATAAATCACAAATTATGCTACATTTATATTGAATTTTAATGAGATATGATTCTATGTTTTTATGCATGCACTATTTGGAGAGCATGATGCACTTGTTTTGGCTGGAATAGAGTTAACTTTCTTCTTAGAAGCCCAAATACCAGATCAAATTCTAAGTCAGTGTTTTAATAACAAATCTCCCAGGTAAAACATCACTAATCACTACAAAGCACAGCAAGCTCAAAAAGCCAACACCAATCTTTAACTCTTAGAGCAAAAAAAAGAGCATGTTGCTGATTACATAAACTAATATCAAGAATAGATGAATCAGTATTGTGACTTGCAACTATTAACAAATATAAATATTTTCCAATACACTCTGGTCAATGTGTTATCGCAAACCCTTCAAGCCTGACACTGGGCGCCAAAAAGGACTGTCATGGTTTAACTCCAGCTGAAAACTGAGAACCAGGCAGCCACATGCTCTCTTCCTCCCACTGGGATGAAGGAGGGAATCAGAAGAGTGAAAGTGAAAAAACTCACGGTTTGAGATAAAGACAGTTTAATAAGGAAAGTAAAAAACTGAGCATGCAAGCAAGGCAAAACACAGAATTCATTCACTGTTTCCCATGGGCAGGCAGTGTTTAGCCATCTCCAGAAAACCAGGGCTCCATGACGCACAGTGGTTACTTAGGAAGACAAACACTCTCACTCTAAATGTTTCCCTTTCCTTCTTCTTCCCCCACCTTTATATGCTGAGCATGATGCCATATGGTATGGAATATCCCTTGCGTTAGTTGGGGTCAACTGTCCCGGCTGTGTCCCTTCCCAACTCCTTGTGCACCCTCAACCTCCTCATTGGAGGGGTGCTGTGAGGGGGGAAAAAGGCCTTGACTCTGTGCAAGCACTGCTCTGCAACAGTGAAATCATCTCTGTTATTAACACTGTTTCTAGCACAAATTGAAAATATAGTCCCATACTCAGCTAGTATGAATAAAACCAATTCTATCCCAGCGAAAACAGCACATGTGGTTTATAAATTTGTTTCAGCTATTCTATTCAAGAAAATATTCAGGGTTATTAAAGAAACTGCTAGTACATGTCTGTATTCAACTAAGAAGCAATAAGCATGAGAATTAGCTTTTTTTCATAATGTCTCTACTTAAAAGACTATCACATTTTTTTCTTGGCCACTGATCAATACTGTTTCATTTAATTAGAAACAATTTTATGACCCATTTAATTTTTCTTCTTTTTAAACAAATATTAATGAGGTTTGTATCGCCTCAGATGCTCTCACAGCAAAACAACTTTTGTCAGTTTATTTGAAATTTTACTTCAGCAACATAAATAGGAAAGGAGTGACTAAACAGCTATGGTAACTACGTAATACTTTTGTTAGCTGCTAGAAGTCACACGGAATGAAAACCAGAGTTATATCAACCAGTAAGCCTATTTGAATTGGTTAATTGTATAGCTAATATACCTACTGGCAGTATTACTAACCCTAGCCAAAGGAGCCGTTCTACAGGTTTGTTTGAAGAGTGGATATTGGGGGTCATCTCATTGCTGAGTACACAGGACATAAGCCTTATTTTTCCATATTTTTGCCTGTGGTATTTGCCTGTGGGAAAGCTATATTTGGGTAGCAGGAAGGTAATAAGCACTTTGGTGGTAGAAACAGAATCATCTTTAAAAGACACACTCATTTGTCAGAAGAATTGCTGAGGGCTTGAGTTAGAGACAAGAGCACTGTAAGACACAGCTTGAAAATGAAGCCAAGTCAGAGGCTGAGGTTCAGGGGAAGAACAGCAGCAGCCTGCCAGGCTGGCTAACCAGCTAGCATTTATTTAGCCGTACAGTCTAGACAAGGGAGAAACGAAGCAAAAAGCCACTTGAGAGAGCCCTGGTCTGTTGACTAGAGGGACTAAAAGAGGTAGGGGAATTAGAGAAAGCAGCTTCTGGAATCAGAAAATGTTACAATGGAACAATTAAAAAAAACCAAACCAAAACCAAACCAAACCACCAAAAATAAACCACCATGTTTACATTATTTCCACTGTTAACTAAAATGTCTGCAGGTGAGCTCTAGCTTTTTAAATTATAACCTGGTTGATCTTCCTCTAGTAAAACTTCTCTTTTCACTTTTATTTTTGGCCTTCTTACCATTTCTAACTAAATAAACCAAACAGAATAACATTTGATATAGACAGAATAAGGTGTTGATCTGGAAACTATGAAAAATTTAATGCATTATGCAGCAGTATATTTATGATGATAGTCCTTATGCTCCAGGTATATGGTCTTTCTCAATAAATGTGTCAGTAAATGCTGGTTAAATGGCACCAGTAAAGTAACACCTGCTTTATTTCTGCTGTCTTTTATTTTACTGTATTTATTTAATGTATTGTGTGTTTAAGTGGCCCATCCATTACCAGGTGCTGCAGATGACTTCACTGCTCCCTCTTCCAAATGGTGTTTGTGGAGGTTTGGGTTGGCTCCCTGCCAAACCCAAGGGCCGACCACACAGATTTCCCCCCCCCACCCCCCCACAGGAGAAAAGGGGAAAAAAAAAAAACCCAAACCAAAAACCAAAAGAGAATTGTAGTAAAAGTATTTATATTCACATGTATTACAATTATATACACTCAAAGATTATGAATCTACAAAATAAGAACCCCAAACAACTTCAAAAGGGAAAAGGGGAAACGGAAAGGGAAATGGGACAAAAATAGGTAAAGCCAAAACAGATACACACACACTTGTAAACTCAGGGAAAAGCTCAATAAGTAACTAATACAATAAATTCTCACCAAAAGTCTTCTTAAGAGAAGCAGTAGAAATCCCCATCTCCTTACGATTGAGGCATCAGCTTCTCTGATAGGCCTCAGCTCACATAGATAAGAGCTAAGCCGACACAGAGACCTGATGTCCTCCCCAGCACGCGAAAGAAAGAGAGCCAGAGGGAGGAAACTCCCCATCTTGTATACCCTTGATTACATGAAGGAATGATGTGGAATACTTCCTTAGTTATAACCTGGTTAGCAGGGAAGGACCAAAACCAAGAAAACTAAACCACCACAGTAATGCACAAAATTATAACTCTTTTCTAACTACGCTCACATAAGGATATATAAGCTGGATAAAATATGGGATGTTCAGGGCCAGTAATTCAGAGGGGACAGACTAGTAGCAACCCTAGATCTAAGCAATTTCCTTTTTTCTATAGATTTGTGTCACATGGTTACTTTGATGTCTCAGAAGGGCCTCAGCTATGAATGAAGATTTTCCCCAGGTTATGTCTTTGTAAAAGAGCATGCTGTTCATTTTTGTGGATTCTTTTTTATCTGTTAACACTATGACCTCAAGTTGCAACCTTTCCTTTACTCATCTGTCCAGTTTAGCAAAAAGTTAGAGTTATTTTCAAGATCTTGGCACTCTTGAATAATATTGAGTTTCTCCAGTGAATTCAAAAGGTAGAGAAAGAACTTCCAACCATGCATAAAAATGTAGAGAGATCACATTGTCCTCATATTTAAAGATGAAAAAGCTGAGTGCAGACACACACATACACACATTCTGAATGAAAAACCACCCTCAAAATCCCACAATACTTAATATTTGTGCTTGCAGTAATATTTGGATTGATTTGATGATAGGTAACATTTAAAGTTTTAAACTGGCTTCAGGAAAAACCTTTCATCTTAATTTATAATAATAAAAATCCTATAGAATGAATATGCTCATTGTAAACTGATAAATTGTTTTCATGGTTATTTAAATGCTGAAGTTAGATTTAGCATTCTGTAAGCTTGAAAAACCTACCTACTACCTTGCATGCCTCCTATCAACCTAACACCTCTCAGTGTCACAACCTCATGAAACATTGTATTACTATTTGTGATATCACAGATGAGTTAGACTAAACCCTGCATGTGAGAAGCACTTCAGACTGCAACAATCAGGTCATCCTCGCTGGAGGCAGCTGCTGTGAGGGCAGCATCGATAGCAGCAGCTACAAGTGGAGGCAAGGGCTGTAGTGAGGCTCTGAGGAGCTTGCAAAGGTGCATGGAAGGAATGGGCTAGCAGGAGTCACACCGTTTGCAGTGCAGCTTTGGAAGCACGTTGGTAAGTTGTTGGTTAGCTTGCAGGGCTAACGCAGGGTGCCTTGGAGGCTTTTGGTGCTGCTGTTTGTGGCTGCTGCTCTCAGTTTGAACAGAAACTGCAGGCTCTTCTGCAAGTTCTCCTGGGGATTTGCCTAATGTGCAGGCTGCTGCTGGGAGCCACTGACTGCCAGACTGGAACACTTCAGCTGAGAGGCAGTGGACAGACATAGCCACTGTGACTGCAGTTCATGAAGAGAGGTACACAGGGGCCTACCATTGCTGCCCAGGACTGAGCAGAGCCACACGGAGGCAGTGCAGTGATGGTCTCAGAATGTCACAAGGCACATGTTCCTGTCCTGGCTGATGCTAACGGCCTTGACACAGAACGCTCTGGCTACTGCTTGGATTTCATGCTGCAGAAATGGCCTGGGGTCTCTTCTATTTGAGGTGTGCTCTGGTCAAGGTACTGAGCTGCCAGAAGAAGGAGCAGCAGAGAGAGCTAAGAGACTGCACAGCATTAGGGAGTTTGAAGAGGATATTGACAGCTTTTTTGCAGAAAAGCTGCAGAGGCAAAAGCCTGATCCATGCAAGACAAAGAGTAGCAGCAATTGGTGACTGGTCAAACGTGAAGGAGAAAGACTACCCTGACAGAGTAGGCTGTGACTTGTGGCAACAGGAGAAAAGCTCCCGCTCCATCTGCAACTTGAGCATACATATCATGCTCTGGGCATTGGCTAAGGATGAACCAGACCTACTGGGGGCCCCATGAGAGCAAGACAAGCCCAAACAGAGTTAAAAAGGCATGGGGTAGTTATACAAGACTCCTTCCTAGGAGAATGAAGGCAGCTGTCTGTTAACCTGACCTGAATTTTCAGGGGATTTCTTGCTTACCAATGGCTCAGATCCAAGATGCAGCAGAAATCAAGGCTTACCTGGCCCTTGGCCTAATACCCTCTGCTCCTTTTTCATGGGAACACCCACAGAGCTATCAAATTACACAAATTACACCAAGAGCTCTTAAGAGCTCCAGGGACCTGGTGAAAGTTAAGGCAGCCAGGTGTTGACTCTGTCCTTCCAGTAAGGGGGAAATGCTCCAGCAGAAGTTCACTTTTTCAGTAGGTCATCACAGGCTTCTTGTTGCAAGCAATGCTTTGGCTTCTGCAATTACACTGATTGCTTTGTGAGCAGTAAGCACTGCTGTGTAGGGTTAGGGTATCTGGCACAGGAGTGTCTTTGCAAAGAAACTTGTTAGTCAGAAGTACTTTAAACTATGTATGTAGGGTAGCATTTTTCTAACCTGAAGAGAAGGGCACAAGGGGCAAAATGGTCGTATCTCAGCAGCAACATTACAGGGAATGTTCTTACACCTGAGGAGTCATGGGGTATGGGCCCTTGTCATGGGGTATGACTTTGGGCCCTTGTGAAATACCTGTATAAAAACGGATTTAGTATAGAGATGAAGCAAGAGGAATAAGAAGTCTAAGCTAAGCTGCAGAATTGTAACATTACTGGGATTATGGGGATATCGTGGGATAGCTTTTTAGAGTGGAGTCCTGCAGTGGATGGATAGAGATGGGAAGGCAAGGAGAAGGTTATGCTTCACATCAAGATGTGGCTCAAATGTAAAAAAGTTTGCCTTGAAGCCAGAGAGAAAGCAGTAGAGAAGTAGTGAGTAGGAGTTAAGAATCAAAAGGCAGACTTGCACAGGTGATGTAACAGGTGTCTGCTAGAGATAATTATGTTTTCACAAGAGCTCCAGGAGTGCTGTCAGAAGATGACAGAAGCACTTAGCCTCTGTTAATTTAGAATGTGAATATTTTGATAACATTTTTTTTCTAAACCAGATTTTACAGTGCTTTTATCACATATTTTATTTCCAGTTTTTGTAGGTTGTAGATTCAAGCCTAAAATATATTGATTAACAGTTAAAATCCACAGAACCCTTCTACATGCATACAGCTTGGAGTAAATGTTGATCTAGGGAAGAAGATGGATGAAGCCTGCTTTAGACAGCTGGAGAAAACCTTACAGTCAGCCCTGCTACTCATGGGAGGCTTAAATCTCCTTAGTATCTGCTATAAGGGAACTAGAGATGGTTCAAGAAATCTAGGAGAATTCCAGAATGTCTTGAAGACAATTTTTGACACAGGTGATCAATCTGCTGACTGGAGAAGGTGCTCTGTTGGACCTGCTGCTCACAAACATGAAAGAAACACTGAATGAAGTCAGGGTCATGCCTGGCTGCCACAACCATGGTACTAGAGTTAAAGGTCTCAAACAGCAGAATTACAACCCTGGACTTCAGAAGAACAGTTACTGGTCTATTTGGAAACCTATTTGGTACAATCCCAAGAGAATTTGTTCTGTAGAAAAAGAGGCTAGGAGACCATTTTGATTTTCAAGGAGAGCATCCTCAAAGCACAAGGATTAATTTTAGATAACTGTACAATTTCAATTCTGAAAATTCAATCAGATACATTGTTTTACCTGGAAATAGGAACAGGAATTATTTCTCTAATCTATCATACCTTCTAAATCTTTTTCACAGCTTCATAAGAAAGCACAAAAGTTCTATTCCTTTATCACAGTTTAAAGTCTTTTGCTATGAATAATAGAGAAATTTATTCTTCCTTTCATTGTTATACCCATCAGGTAATATAATGTCTGTCCTACTTTGTATTTACATTTCTTGAGATCACACCAAACCATCTTTGAATATGTAAATTCCGCAGTACGAATTGAAGTATGCATGAAGTATGATAACTACTAAAATAGTATTTTTATATAGAAGCAAAACAGGATAAACAGCCACAGATACATGTCAAGCTTAGTAATTGTGTGGTTTAAATTATTTGTGATCTGATTTTTATGTTAACAAGCCCTCCTTCCTACTTTTTTGTTTGTTTGTTTTTGTTTGTTTGTTCATTTGTTTCTTTAATGCTGCTAGTGTGAGATGATTTTGGCTTCTTAGGTTCTAACAAGTTTTAGTGTGAGGAAGGTGTATTCTTACAGTGGATAACAATTCCAGTTCTAATACTGACCCTCAAAGTTGCTATTTGAAATTATTTTGAATACAAGAGCATTTATTTCTGTAACCCCATTCCTACAGTTTAAATATCTTAACAAGCTAAAGAAAATACTTGTTATCCTGTAAGATTTTACTACAGGGTGGAACAAGATGCTTTTATATCCGACTGTTTGGGAAATGGGTCTTCATAAAAGAGTTTAGTACATCTCTATAGCTAAGGAACACAAATCTCAAGTAGTCATCCTCTTTTTTATTTTTCCCTTCTATAAAAAGACCATTAGTAAAGCCAAAGATATCACAGCCTAACACTCCTGTTATTGCTTTCCCCTCCTACACCACTTTTACAATCTGAGAAAGCAGACATAACATTCCAGACAGAACACAGCACTAGACAGCTGATATTTCACTCAGTTACCACAAAGCCAGGTAAGCTACCTTCTTATTACCCAGTTAGAAGTTTGAATATCTACTCATAATAAGGAGTGGGGTGTTATCTGCTATGTTTTCTTCTTGTAAAGTCTTTTACTTAGCAAGTGTCACTTGTTTATCTTCCACCACTTTCATCAGTAAACTTGAAAGAATTATGTATTTTAAGAATAAACCAGTTCTAATGCTGAGGTTCTGCACAAGTTATTTAATAGTACATTGAAGCTCTGTAAGTCTTTGCTAACCCCGCAACCTGACACAATAGGATCCCATATCCAATGTGAAAACAGGTCTAATGCTTAAAATCTGATCCAGGTACACTGATGCACCTATTGCAAGCAAAATTAACCTTCTGGAAAATAAAGCAAAATTCCTCTTTATTAGAACTGACATTATTCAAATCCATAACCCAGATAAGGAAAAAAAATTATGCCTGTGAAAGTTTTTAATACCCAAAATTGTGCCAGGTTTTCTAAGGTTCACAAAAATATAAGAAACCTTCTGCTAGAACATGACTGAAAAAAAAAAATTACAAAAAAACAAACCAACAACAACAAAAAAACCCCAAACAACCCAACAGAACAAAAATACTTCCTGAAACTGTGTCATACTTTTGTTCATTATTTTAAAACTCTAATGAGAATTCACAGTTTATTGTAATTTTTCATGATAAATACTTTTTCTGGTAATCTTCCTTCCACTCTGTGATGGATTCATCCTGGCTGGATGCCAGGTGTCCACCAAAGTTGCTCTGTCACTCCCCTCCCCAACTGGACAGGGGATTAAAAATATAATGAAAGGTTCACAGGTTGAAATAAGGCCAGGGAGAGATCACTCAGCAATTACCATCATGGGCAAAACAGGCTCAGCTTGGAGAAATTAGTTTAATTTATTATCAACCAAATCAGATTAAGGTAATGTGAAATAAAAACTAAACCTTAAAACACCTTCCCCCCTCCAATTCCTTCTTCACAGGCTTAATTTCACTTATGAATTCAGTACCTCCTCCCTGCTAGCGGGATGGGGAGTGGGGATTGTGGTCCATTGATCACATGTTGTCTCTGCCTTTATTTCCTTTGCAGGGAATATTATTTCCTCATACTCTTCCCCTGCTCCAGTGTGGGGCTCCTGCCATGGGAGATAAACCTCCACAAACTTCTCCAACATGCATCCTTTCCCCACATTGCAGTTCTTCATGAACTGCTGCATTGTGGGTCCCTTCCACATTGGTTCGGTCCTTCAGGAATAGACTGCTCCAATGTGGGTCCTCCATGGGGTCACAAGTCCTGCCTGCAAACCTGCTCCAGCATGGGTTCCTCTCTCCGTGGAGCCACAGGTCTTCCCAGGAGCCAGCACAGGCTTCCCACAGCCTTCTTTGGCCATCCCCCTGCTCCATTGTGGATCCCAGGGGCTGCAGGAGGACCTCTTGCCTCACCATGGTCTGCACCATGGGCTGCAGCGGAATCTCTGCTCCTCTGCCTGGAGCACCTCCTCCCCCTCCTTCACTGACCTCCGTGTCTGCAGAGCTGTTTCTCTTACATATTCACACTTCTCTCTCTGGCTGCTATTGTTGAAGTTTTTTCTCCCTTCTTACATGTTATCCCAAAGGCTTTACCACCAGCACTGATGGGCTCAGCTTTAGCCAGTGGTGTGTCCTTCTTGCAGCTGGCTGGCATTGGTTCCATCAGGGATAGACAAAGCTACTGGTGGCTCCAGAGCATATCTTTTCAACTATATATCTATGATTTAATAATCTGATCTCTACTTTCTATGTTACTTTACAGAAAGTCTGGACAAGAAAAAAGTAAGGACAAGGCTTCACAACTGAGGTATTACCTCATGTAGAAAATATAACTGGAAAAATCAGACAAGGTTTCAGGAACTCTAATTTTTTGTCAGGTCTAAAATAGATTCAGATTTTGAGCCTAGGTACTAACTGTGGTACATAGGTTAGCAGAGATTTAGAGGAATGCATATTCTTTAGGTCATCATCTCTGGAAAAAAAGATATTAAATATAACTGTTCAAAAAAGGACTGGAGAAGAAAGAAAAAATAGAGAGAGATTAAGAGATGGTAAGGAGTTATCTTTTAGTGGAAAGAGAGAGTTCATAAAATATGAAGAGAAAGAGTTTAATGAGTTTGAAATTTGATGAGGGCTGTGACAATGTGTTACAAAACTGTTATCTTTACTGAAATCATGGGGTTTGGTGTCCAGTAGGGCTATGAGTTTTAATTGCAAAGTTTATTTCTGTAAGGAATTTTAGTTCACCTAAGAAGCAAGCTGAGAGATCACAGATTGAACTGTCTCCTGAGAAATTTCTTGCTCTGGAAGTTGAGTGGGTTTTATTCTTCACTGATTATCCGTCCAGATATACTCCTGTAGAGAGTGATGTCTTAGTTTCACCCATGTAGTTACTCTGAGATTACTTGGTTCACAAAATGAAGCATATTGGATTCCTTGAAGTACAAGTATAAAAATGTGACAGTTTTGTTGTAAATGGTAGACTGTCACCTTGCCATAGTGCTAAATTTATGCACCTCATGCAGGAATGCTCTAGTTTGTTGTGGTATTCTTGGGACTGGAAGGTTTGAATTCTGATGGCAAATGGGGCCTAGGCACCGTTTGAAAGCAACAATGCCAGTTTTTATGTGGCCCAATCATTATTTTAACACAGAGACCTTTTAATTAAATATATTATGCAACTTTCTATACCGTTACATAATTTCATTATACTTGCGGTGGCAGCAACCAATCCAACTAACAATGTATGAAAAATAGAGAAGGGTTCATTTTGGACAGCTATGAGGCTACCCTTAGTGTCAATGATGTAGTTTTCAATTTTCTGAGAACTTATCAAAATCATGTGTATCACAAGGCTATTCTTGGAATGAAAAGCCCAGAGTACTTGTAATGGTAGGCACGTAAATATGTAATCTAAGTGGCTGAATAAAACCAATTAAACGGTGATTCACCAACTGTTTATCATTAGCAATAGAGCATTCAGTTCATAATATTTTACAAAACCCAGTATGTAATTTGCCATTTTTTCTAAAACAATCTCTGCAAAAGAAATTGTAGTTGAATGAAGAAAAAAGCCTAACCCAACCATCGAAACAAAACCAAATTAAAAAAAAACAAAAACAAAACAACAAACCACTCCTACTAAAAAACCCAAACCCCTAAGACTGTATTTTGTTTAAAGAGACTTTTTCTATTGGAATATAGATAAAAGAATCATCTATCAGAAACCTAAACTAATTTTTACTAGAAAATCCATGTGAACTCAATCAGCAGATATTTTTCAGAGCTTAACAATGAAAAGCACATGAGACTTCTTTTACAGAGTGACCAATTCCATGTCATCCCAAAGACTGGACAGCCTTGAAGTTTCCTTTAACAATTGTCCTTGGTCTTTGGAGACTGAAATAAAATATAGAAATAGTCTAAATTTCTTTGCCTGCAAACAGGAAGCAATGCAAGACTGCCAGATGATAAGCCTTAATTAGGACACAGAAGGAATGATGCAGATATCTGAATAGAAGAATAGAATGCTACTGTACATGCTATGAAGTGGTGCTATTCATATGCTCTCGAGGTTCAGCTATCATTTCAGAAGGGCATGTCTCCTGTAGATCCTGTATTGCATCTGCCAGTCTCATGCAGACACATCAGATACTGCAGAATTTCCAAAAGGGTGTGTTTAGACACCTAAAACTCTGCACGAATCTGATAAAAACAGAAACTGGAAGAATGGGGGGAAAAATCTAGAAATGAGAGGAAAGACACACAAATAAAAATGTCTGAAACTGTAGCGTTTTTTCAGAGTGCACTAAGAACAGTCAAAGAGTAGGAGTGCAGTGAAAAACACTGGGAAATTAAAGGGGTGAATTGGGAGACTGGGCAAAGGGCAGAAGGCTTCCAGCACAGAATTAAAAAAACAACCAACCAACCAAACAAACAAACCAAAAAAACAAAAAACCCCAACCAAACCCAAAACCAACCAAACAAAAAAGGCCAACAAAACAAAAACAAACAAACAAACAAGCAAAAAAACTCCAAACCAAATAAAATGTATGAGAGAAGAGGTTCCATATTGTGTTTAGAACTCCACAAGAAAAAAAAAAAGAAAAAAATGGAAATGAACAGCATGCTGAGTAGTGTGCAAGACTGAGAGAAGCTAAGGAACCCGAGGATAGCAAGATGGATAAGATACAAGGAGTCAGAGGTCTCAACTGTAAGGCAAATTTGGGAATCAGGCAGCAAAATGTAGGGAAGTTTCAAAGTGGAATATAAAATAGTGGAAAAGGGATTGACAATGCAAATTATGTGTTACACAATTTAAGTTAAAGAGAGAGAAATTTCAGACAATACAAAGTGTCAGCCTTAGAAAAGCAGCGCAGAAGGGCATGAGGTACACGGACATGCCTCCCCCTGCAATTCAGAGTGGAACACAGGTGTTCTGGAGCCTTAATACTTTCCTGCTTTACGATATCATATGAAAAACACATTCTTAGAGAATATAACGCCCTGATCTTCTAATAGAAGTATCCTTACAGAAGAATGAAAGTATTACTGCTATTTCTCCATTAGGTAATGGAAAAGACTCAAGATTGCAGCCCTGTTGATAAACTGTAAGTTTGATCCAGATTAGGGAAATGACCCAAGTAAGCCCAGCTTTCAGCAGTGCTTTAAAGAAGATACCCACAGAGAAGCATAAAAGCAGCATAAAAATGCATCATATCATTCCTGGAATAATTTCCCCAGCTTCACAGTTTGCAGTTCAATGACTTCCTGACCTGAAAAATACTGTATTCACATTTAACAGCCTTCTGGATTCCATTAACTTGGCCAACTACCTTTGAATTTACATTGGGTATTAGTACTCACAAAATTGTAAAATCTGAAAGTTCCATAACTGAGTTAAATGTTGTTTTCTGTACAAAGGGGAACATCTATATATTTCTTGTGCTCAAAAATGGCAGGCATACTAAAATTACACTATTAGCACAGAAAAAGTGTTATCCACAAACTGAATGTCAAAATGACTTGAAACAAAACTGTATCAGCAGGATGTTTCAGGAAATTTTAGACATGGTAGTAATTGTTACCTCTGCTCTCAATAATTTCCAGTTTTGAATTTGAAATAATTTAAAAACTTACCTTTTAAAAAATTTTTTTGTATTCTTCTCAGTCCTGAAGACATTTCAAAACCTTTTCACTGCATTATTAGAATAAGAATAAACACAGGAATCTGAAAATCTCACTGAAGAAAATTCCAAAATTTGGTCCTTTGTTGTCATAAATTTTTTTTCAGTAATTTTTGCCTCAACTTACTTAACAAGAAATGCAGCTGTTCTTAAAGGGAATATTTCTGAAAACTATTTGCTAAAATAGAACATTCTTTACCTGATAAAATTAGGTTAAACAACATGTATACATGCCTTCTTATTAGAAATCTTTTTTATATTTTCAAACTACTATGTCTGTCATAAAATTAAGGAAGATAAAAGTATGTCCCTAGATCTGAATACAGAGATGAAAAAGTAGAACCCAGCTGAAATAATATCCTCATTTCTCTTCAATGATTGATGCTTTTTAATTATACAGTTGTAATGTTTCCTTTTATACAGGTTACATTTTTTGAGCCAATTCTTCTCTCTGCAATTTTAGTCTAAAATTATTAGAGTTTTGGTTGATGTTATTTGTACAGCAGATTTTGTCTAAATAGATCAGATGTTATGAAGAAATTGTTTACTCAGTGAAGCACTGGAATAAGTTGCCCAGAGAAGCTGTGGCTGATCCATCTCTGGAAGTGTTCTTGGCCAGGTTGGATGAGCAGCCCAGTCTAGTAGGTGGCATATCTGCCCATGATGGAGTGGGTTGGAACTAGATGATCCTTAAGCTTCCTTCTAAACAAAACTTTCTATGATTTTATAATTATTTATGTATATATAGAGAGATAAATACACACATT
The DNA here is from genome assembly GCA_013396755.1 of Sclerurus mexicanus. Classification (NCBI taxonomy): domain Eukaryota; kingdom Metazoa; phylum Chordata; class Aves; order Passeriformes; family Furnariidae; genus Sclerurus; species Sclerurus mexicanus. The sequence goes on along the minus strand of VWZF01001452.1, from coordinate 234,337 downwards.
TCTATTTACATTAAGGAATACAAAATTGAGTTACTATAGAGGTTTGTCTGAAAAGTTGTGTTCTAACAGCTAAAACAGAAAACCAAAGGAAAATTCTGGTCAAATATCACCTTTTCTGAAAAGCATTTCAAAGGAAGATACTAGAAGTGCATTACTTAAAAATTCAGTGGAGCAAGATGTACAATCACATCATGTGTCAGCATATTGACACATTCTTAATGACTCAAATTTCATTATTTAACTTGGGTCAACAGCAGAAGAGATATAAAATCAGTTGCTCCATTCCATATATGAATATATCTGCATCAAACTAATCTACTAGTTTTTGAAATTAAAAAGTACCACCATGCCAAAGAATATACAGTTAAGTACATACTTTTAAGAGCAATTTAATCAGGCACATCCCTAACATTCTAAATAACCTTTAAAGCTGAATGCTTGTTTTGAACAAACTATCTGAATTATGTGTAGTTGTCTTCTGGAGACTATCTTCAGTCTTATCAAACACAGTCTCCTGAATTTTCTATTTGACATGAAGAATAATGGCTGCAAGATTGAGTTTTTAAGTAGCTTAATTTATAATGGCTCTGTATGTGCAGATAAAACAAAAGACCAATGTAAAAACCATCAGTAATAGTATTGATTTATTCTAACATTCTATATATTAAATATTTTGATGTATTGTCAAAATAAGATATTAACAATGAAATTTCAATGAAGCTCAAAATGTGTCTGGAATATCTAATTTTTAAGAAGTTTTCACTAAAATGAAATTACTGCATAAAACAATGCAATTCAACATTAAGGTCGTCTTCGAATGATGCGCAAGGTATCAATTCTTGCAGAGACATTATGTTTGAAAATTCATGGTTTATTGCATTTGAAAAGAAAATAAGAGCTTATTTTGATGAATTGTATTTTAAATACTGTTAATATTAATCCAACAAGCATAGCTGCCTGTAGGTAAATACTTCACATGGTATATGTTAAAAAATTATTTCCTGTATTATTTTAAGAACCTATCAACAGTTCACCATCTTGAAGTAAATTTACACTATCCTTAGTGCTAAACATACAAAAATGTCAGAAATTCCAAATTTTTTAATCATGTCTGAACTTAGATACTGTATACATAGTTGTACTGTTCCCCCCCTATAACTGGCTCATGAAAGTTTAAATATCGCTATAGCAATCTCATTCCATTACGGCAATCTTAAAATTTCTACAGTATATAATATGAAGTCAGTATAAGAAGGAATACAGTTCAGGAAGGGTCAATATTGCATTAGACAGTATGCCTCTTCTCAGAGGTTTTGAAAAATAAGTCTTATGTTTATCATCACAGTAATCTAATATTGATATCACATCAAAATCACTCTTCAGAGAAAGAAGATATTTAATTATGAACCCTTCAGGCAAATCAGATTTGCCATCTTTTTGTGCTTGAGTCAGTAAGTTTGATAGACAGTAACTGAGGGAAGAATATATGTAGTCATGTGGTAGTTAGAGATCTACAAAACTTAAAAATAATTTTAAGTTATCAATAACTTTTCCCATGCCAGAGCCCATAAAAAGTATCTACCTCAACAGCTCCTGTCCTACTCTTTTTGATTTCTAAATTATGGAGGATCACCAAGATTCTATATGCCATTTTATCACAACTTAACTAACACTTTTGTTGTAAATTTTCCTCCATTTGCTATACAGCTGGTATCTAAATGACATTCTAAAAAAGCAGAGATCATAGCTAAATTAAATTAACAGTAAAGAATGATGAAGAATGCTCTTAATGGAGTTGTTGTCAAATTATTTCTAATAAAAATGAATAAATGAAGTAAAATATTCCCATATAACCCATGGTAGATAAGGCATGATAGAAGATTGATGCACAGTGGCAATTATCTCATTATTTCAGGGCCCAACAGCTAAACATAATGAGATTAAAACAAGGATGTAAAAAATTTCACTTGATGTTATTTAAAAAATTGCTACTGTTAAGGTCAAACTACTTCCAAGGTGATTTCTTAAGATTAGGTGATGTTCAGAGCTCTTCTATAAACAATAGCCATGAAACAGTAAAGACACAAATCTAGTCTCTTAAACCTGACAGACTAAGAGACAGAGATTTTCTTCATCTCTCTTCTCTGAAACAGGTGAGAACTTGCTAGCAAAAGAAACAAAAGTGCTTGTAAGTTATACTAAAGTAAATTGCATTGACCACACATAGTTATTTATAAAACAATTCTTTTTTTAGCCAAAAGAACTAGTCTTTCCAGGTTTTATTTATACAGCAAAAGCTCTGCTGAGTAATAAACCAGATGATGAGATTTTCAATATGTAAAAACACATTGCCAGGTAAATAATTATTGCTGATTAAACAGTTTCTTATAAATTGAATTCAGATTCCAAGAGCTTGGTTTTATTTCCTGCCATTAAACGTAATTTGCATTGGTGGGTATTGGCTGTTGTTAAATCAATTAAAGTTGCTGAAGCTTAAACTAAAATCATATAATCATGTCATCACAGATAAAATAATGATATTCCGTATAAGTAAATATAGCACTATAAAGAATAGAAAAGAGCAACTGAGTGTTAAAGACTTCTAGAATATTATCCAAGACAACAGCACACCATCTCGACTAGTGTAGCATCTAGTTGATACCAAGGCATCTGTATAAGCCAACAAAAACCATTATTTAAGTATTAAGAGAAAATATTATAATGTGAATAAAAAATTCAGTTATGTCTGATATCTATAGTTCTCATAAACAGAAATACCTAATACTGTGTGGTTCAGGAAAAACATTTATTTGGACAAATTTGACAGTACAAATGGAATAACATAGATATTTAAAGTCAACAAATTTTTATCACAAAAGGAAGAATGGATTAGAAAAAAGCAAAGTTCACAGCAAATAAAGCCTCTGGAATGAATATTGATAGGTAAAAATTATACCTATAGCAGTAAAGCATATAAAAAAAATTAAGTTTCAGCAAATTTTTATGGTAAAAGGTTTACATCCCAACATTCATATCTTTTTAAATGTGCAAAGTTGTTTTCATTGCATAAATGTTAAAAAGTCTTTCATCCAGACCAGTGTAATAGAAGTTGTAAAGCACACTATGAAAAGTACTGTTCAGTGAAATACCAAAACTAATCAGAACTTTTTTCTTTATCCTCACTTCTTCCCATATCAGTCAGTTTGGAGCCTTTTTTTTTGTCCATAGTAGTAATATTTATGGAGGAGAGGAATCTTATATAGCTAAATTCACCTAAATGATTTTGCAAGAAATCATTTAGGTTTTGTAGGTCCAAACCAACAACACAGATTGCAGAACAGTAGTTAGATACGCTTGCAGCCACACATGTCATTTACCTAGTGGCCTTGATCCAGAACCATGGTGTATAACTTTTTTCCAGATATATCCTCTACTTCTAGCAAGATTTCAATACAAATTTTGCTCGTTGTTCATATGTTGCCTTGACCTTGCATATATGGTATTCATTCCTGTACTTCTTAGAGGATAACTTTGCTTTATACAATATTTCCCTGCACATAGAGGAAAGAACTGGCCAAAGGGTGAGCAGAGATGGAATGTGAAGACTGATTAACAAGTCCAGACAGTGCTTCTGCAACCTGCCAAGAGAGGACAGTCAAGGAAATTCTAAGGCCCTGATCCTGTCGACTGGTCCAAATAGCTCCTCCAAAGACAATGCTGAGCCCCACTTCCCATCAGCCTGCCTTATAACCATGACTACGTAAGCCATTGCACACTTGGACATTAAGTTTAGCCCATTATCAGTGAATCACTGGATTTCCTTTTGATATAGATATTTGTACTACTGAAATTACTTGGTTAATTCTATTATTGGCTTGCCTTTATTACTGTATTGTTATTTAGATTTTTTTTTCCCCTAAAGCTGATGTCTGTCACCCTATCCAAAACCTACCTCTTGGCAGGGATTTGTTAAGCCCTTGCTTCTCCTCAGGATCTCCTAGGGAAAACACAGGAATTCTAGCTACTTGAATTTGATTTTCTAAAGATTAATTATCAAGTTAATGGTGCCACTGTTACAGCAAGCTATGCTTCCAGCTTTACTTTTGAAGTCCACAGAAAGTCATCAGTATAAATATTTTATTAAGACAGAATAGATAATATGCTGTATAAAGCTTAATTTGAATATAGCTACAGGTGAAGTCATCCATCTAGAAACAAGACACATAGACCAGACCTATAGTAAAACTAATATAAATGTGACTTTGAAAAGGTAAGGGTGAAGGTATTCATAAATAATTGAATAGAGCTTCTCAGTGTCATGTTCTGCTCAAGACAGCTCATATTGCCAGTCAAATAAATGCAGTCTTGGTAAAATCTTAAAACAGCAGTTTATAAAATTTACACACTTGATACATAAATATGGAAGCACTGCCACCAGTTTAAGTATTCAGACTTTGAAAGAATATTATAATATTCAAAAGGTTTTAAAAGAGACATAATTACAGAAATACAGAGCCCCCTCCAAAAAAAAAAAAAAGTTCATGCACTGAAAAATGTAAACCACTGAATTTTTCCAATAGGAAAAACTTTAAATGAGAACCTACTGAAAACATTTCTGATACTAAATATATATATATATATTTTGCAAAAAATTGCATGACAAGATGTCACCATAGAAAAAGGGCAGCTATAAAAAAATTGTTTGCATTTGCTCTTAATGACAATGAAAACAACAAACACCTTATACCTTGCTTAACCCTGTATTCTTCCTTCCTTAAAACCATTCACTTTTCTTTGTTTTTTTGAAAAGATCTTTCACTCAAATAAAAACTGAACAGAGTGATGAACATTTTAAGTTTATCTCTATAATTTGTTTTATACATAAGAAAGTTTAGACAGTTATTGTTTCATCTGTGTTTATTTTGTAAAAAAAAAAAATTGTTGTAGAAAGTTTTTGAAATGCGAATACAGAGTAGCCAGTTCAAAATATAAAGGAATACGTTTCCCCCCAGTGATTCAAGTTCAAATCAAAGCTCTTAAATAGATCTCAAGCAGGCATATAAACACTACATAAAAAAAGATGATAATTAAAAAAAACCCACAAAAACAACAACAAAACAACACCTTAATCTAGATGTTACTTGGAAGACATCAAAGAAACAAATTCCTGAATTTTTCCATGAGATATAATATTCCAAAATGTTATGACATTATCTCATCCATTTGGTTGGGGTTTTTTTAAACACATTTGTTAACATATACTATGAAATATAGTAACGGAGTAGAACACAGACATTTAATAAAAGAATTCTTATAAATTTCTATTAAAAGAAACAACAATATACCCTTCAAATAAAAGTTTAGATTTTTTCAAATCTTTATTTTCAAGTAGAAAACTCTTATGATTTTGAGCAAACATAGCTTTTGTTACTTAAAATTAAAATTGTATGCTTTCAGATATTCGTTATTTCAAGTAATTTATCTTGATGTTCAGATATTCCAACTACATTTGTACCACCCCTCCAACATGAATGGCAGAAGCATAAATGTATTTATTTATTGTCAAATGAAACAGCTACTTAAAAAGGTTGTGTTTAGTTCTACAAAATATAGACCAGAAGGGCCTTTAAAGCAAAGAGATTGGGAAGATAATTCACATTTGGCCATGTTCAAAGAAGACTGTTCTCATTATGCCACTTAGCTCAGTTTGAACACATGAATTTGAATTCAAGTCATTGTGCTTGGACAACTGGAAGTAGAATTTAAGACTGCTAATTAAAAACAAAAACAAGTGTAATTCAACACAGTGGGACTGAAACCAACATTTTTACTTACAGAGAATGTTACCCAATAGGAATAGTACATTAACTTTATATATGCCTGTTGTCTATCATTCTCTACAACAGAGATTTTGTATAATTATTGTTCAACTGCATGCCTTCCACAATGACTTGAATTCACTTGTACATCTCAAAAAATAAGCTAACTTCACCCCCCTCCCCAGGAAATAATTTTGACTTTAGCCATATTACTGAAGATTTTTAAATCACTATTATTCAAGTAACAAAAGCAGTCTTTCTTTTTCATTTTGATATTTTTAATAGCATTTATGAAAATGGGCGTGTCAGACTTTTCTTCTCTGTTCTCCGTAATTCCCTGTAATTAGTTGAAGAGTGAAAGTGATGGGTAAATACACTGTTTTTCTTTTATAACTGTAGGAATTATAGAGAAGGAAACAAAAAAAAATCAGATTTTAATATATTAAAATTTATTAATAACCAACTATCAAACAGATATTAATGAAAGTTGCTGCAGCTCAGATTTTATTGAATCATGGGCTGATAACCTACTACTACAGAAATGAAACACAGTACTCTGGGAAGGTAAATCTTAATGACCCAAAGAAGACAATGTCTAGCTCAAATGTTCATTCCTGTTGCTGGCATACTGCGATCGCAAATATGGCCTTTGACTGTCTTCTAAATAGAAAATTCTTTACAACAGCCTTCTGGTACAACATACATGGGAGCTCTTTCAACATATTCTCAATTTTAATTTTGAATAGGGATCAAACATTTACTTCAAGTTGTATGCATGTAAAAGGGTTCTGTGGATTTTAGCTGTTACTTAATGCTTTGAAGGGTTGAATCTACAACCCACGAAAATTGGAAATATGTGAGAAAGAATCATATTTTTTCACACATTTCACTGTAAAATCTGGTCTGAAAAAAATGCTATCAAAATATTCATGTCCTAAATTGCCAAAGACTAAGTACTTCTGTCATCTCTTGACAGCATTCCTGGAGCTCTTGTAAAAGCATAATTGTAGCAAATGTAAAAAGGATGAAATATGTATTTTCATCAATTTAACAAAAACTAAAATTGTAATAGCTTTTATTCATTTTGTTTCCTAGCATTGATCAAAGCCAGTAACTACTTGCCAAAATGAGAACAAGACAGATGATTTTGCTCTTCCAATGTACTTTTTTCTCACTAAGGAATATTTCTGCATCTTTTCTTATGTTCAAGGGATTGTTTCCTAAAAAATCCTGAGGCATCAGGATGAAATCACATTAATGCAGTTCATACTATGACCTTACTATCATCATGGCTAGGCTTTGCGAATGAAGATTTGGGAAGGTCTTTACCTCCGCTTGCTGCAAGAACACTGGTGGCTAAAAAGGCCAATGCAAGATAAGCAAGTCCGATTGCAAAAGGCAAAGTGGAAAGTCTTCATCGGCACTACAGGTAAGGCACGGTTCTTCCTGCGTTGCCTTTTTTCAAGATTGATTCTGCTTGTGTTCTCAAAAGAAGCAGCAGCGTTATGGATGGTATGTATCCATGTCTCCCGATTGGAGGCCAGAGTGGACCATTGATGGTGGTCAATATGGCCAAGGCTGAGGTGTTGTGTCAGGGAGTCTTTGTGGCCTCTTTGGGGCTCCTCTCTTGTGGCAGCCGGTGGCGAGTTCACCATAGAGCACAGTCTTAGGGAGGCGGTGATCCTCCATCCTGGAGACGTGCCCTGCCCAGCGCAACTGAGTTTTCAGCGGCATGGCCTCAATACTGGTCATCTCTGCCTGTTAAGAGATAGACAAGAAGTTACCAAAGGCATACAGAGCTTTCAGAAAACTCCATAAAAGAGTCTTGCGCAATAAACACTTGAAGAAAAGTACAAGGATTAGTGTCTACAGAGCCATTGTACTGTCTACTCTTCTATATGGGTCTGAATCATGGGTCATCTACTGCCACCACCATTCACTCCTTGATTGCTTCCATCAGCGCTGCCTCCATATAATCCTAAACATCCACTGGTCTGATTATGTGACAAATGACCTTACTATAAATAACAAGAAAGTCAAGGTCCATTTTCTTAGTTAATTTCATAGCAAATTTTGAGGGCTTTTTTTTTGGTGTGAGGGTTTTGTGTGTGGGTTTTTTTTTTTTTAATTTTGTGTTTGTTTGTTTTCATTTTAGTGCTAACCATGTTACATGGTATATGGCCTATCTTCTTCTTCTAGGATGCCATTATGGTTAGTTGTTCTTAGTTTTGCATTGTTTCTTGCTACCTAGAAAATTCAGATGTCTTCCTTCTGAAACTTATTTTGGTGCTGAAAGCCAAGAAAAAGGCAGAGATGCTCAGTGAAAGGAGTGCACCAGAGTTAAATCTAATAGCCATATAGAAAAATATTCTCAGAGGAGATCTCACAAACACCTCCTCTCATCTCAGTGCTGTCTGGTGTTGACTGAATCTAAAGTCAAATTGCCTATGTAGATTCATAGAACACATGATCTCTATTTCTCAATGGTCTGTTCAAAGCAAAGTAAGATGCAAGGAAAATTAATAAGAGAAACACAGCAGCCTATGAAGCCTAGAAGATCATGAATACATATAGTAACATAGGCACAAAAAAACTGTAACCAAGAAATACTCTAAAAAATTGAATGAAAACGCTTAATAACTTAAGTTTTTCTAAAGTTTTTTCCCACTGAACAGCTTACTAGCAGACCAAGCATTGCTATCAGTAAAATGTAGTATGAATAATAAATCCTGGTGTGTGTACACTATTATTACCTGTTAATTTTGAGTAACAAAAAGAATCACTGCAATTAACAAGCCCTACACGTTCTTGTAACTCCTTGGACACAAACACCAAGACTTGTAATGCAGAAAAACAGAGACAGTTTCTATGTTTTCAAGCCAACAGCAGAATAGAAGTTTTAGTAATACTATCTATCAACTGTATTTCACAAATAATTGGGCAGAACATGTAGTATAAAAGTGTTCTATGGCAATAAAATGTCAAATTTCACCCCAGGTACTAGGGAACATATGTACCACATGCACAAAAAACAGGAAAATGAGAGTTTAGGCCTTCCTCAGAACTATAACCCTAGTGTTAACACATGGAATCTATGCTAAAAAAAAAGTCATTTTCAGAGGAAAAGTTTGTGGATGTAGTACAATGGCATACCAAGTAACAAGTCAATATAGCAGGAAAAAAAACCACCTAAAACCACTCCCAAAACAACACAAAACACTAAAGGAAAGTGAGATGACAGATACGATACTGTAAAGAGGTCAACAATGAACCAAGTATGCAAACTCAAATTTTAATTGCAGCATGAAAATTTTGTCATGATTTGTCTCAAGGCAGAGTGTGTATGAAAGAGGGTATGGTAAAAAGGCAAAACGAGCTGCAACAAAAGAAGATATCATATTTAAAGGAGTTCTTAAGGGATTCAAAGAAAGACTAGGAGAGGAAATAGGAGTGGTCTGTAGCTTCTGGCTATGGTGTGCATATTTACCCTATAGAGTTATAGAGACACTTAGTGAGTTCTTTCATCAGTTATCCAAGGAAACAGCCATGAGATGAAAGATCTTACAGGGGATAAGAAAATAATTAAGAAATAGATACGAACAGTACTAGCACACGGTCAATTTTTATAAAAGGGTGTTTAGAGATATCTGTGCTTCAACCAATGCTTGTATTAAATGTTTGTATGAATCACCTGATGAGGAAGGCAAGTAGTGAGATGATGCTGATGGTATCAAATTACTCAGTTTAGTAAACATGAGAGCTAAAAGTAGGTGCAGATAGACTTTAAGAGGATCCTTTTTTTAAGGGCTGGTGCCTACTATACTGAAAATATATGATGTAATGAAGAGCCCTCTCCACTTGCTGGACCCTTTCTCATACCTTTCTAAAAGAAATTATGCTGAAGGAGTGACAAAAAGAGAAAAGTAGTTCCTGATTTCTAGTTTTACTGAGTGTAAGATAAGATGACAAGGTAAAGAAAGAGATGAAAAAGGTCTAACTTATTTGGAGGAGAATAAGTTCTATGGCAACAAAGTTCTGCTCTCTCAAGCATAATCTATTCTCTCCAAAATTCTCACTGACTGAGCTATCATGCAACTCTATGAGGTATTTCCTTTGCAACTTATTTCAAGCCTAATGACCATTATATTCTGAATTAGCTAGAGAAGGTAAGAGGCTCATTACCTGCTGGGTTGTAGAAGAGCACTTTCTGAAGCTCACTCATTTGTTATCATGGCTACTAGGTTCTCTGAACTTCATATTTACTCCATAAAACCACACTCAGGAAAAAGGAATGGAAAATTTGCCTATGTATGTCCCTTTTTGTGACACTAAACCTCCCATCCTGCAAAGGTAGAAGCCAGTAAAGCTAATTCATGCTCTGATAAAATAAATTAAGTACGTGGTCCATGCATTCCCTCCTGGTGACTGCCCTTAGCTCATCTGCTTTCTTCCTTGCTTTTGCAGAGAAAAGTGGTGAGTCAGAAAAAATGAGACAATAGTGACTGGGCTAAGGTAATTTGCAATAGAAATGGCAACTTCTTAATGAAAAGAACTGTTAGAATTTTGATAGTTTTGGTTTGTTATTTTTCTTCCCCCCGCGAGGTCTCAGGGTCTTATGGTGCCCAACAGGATTTACCAATTATGACTATCCTTCCCTGCAGCTGTAAGCCCATTTCAGCTCAATCTGGTGACTGAACTATGTTGAAAATATGCCTGTCTCTGGCCTGTCTCTAAACTGTTTGGGTTTCCTGGATTGACCTAGGACATGGCTTGTTCCCTTGCTTCACATGATACTCACTGGACCCTTGATGGGACCTGTTGCTGTCACCACCATACTCTCTCATCCAGCTCAAGTGCTGTGGGATGGCACAGGCACTGCCTGGGCTGTGCTGGGGTCAGCCCAGCTCCCAGCTCCCTTTACTTAGGGGACAACTCTTGCAGCTCCCTGACATAAATAATGATACTTTTCCAACATCCAAAGCTATTTAAGTTGTTGAAAATAATTGCAGATAAAACACAAGAGAGTATACCCCTGAGAGGGCATACTATGTTTCCTGTGGAAGTTAACAGCAATTCAAGGGCCAAAATGGTAACTGCTGCCTTTCCTGCTGACAGAGAATTATTTGAAATTTAAGGTTGCAATCAATAGAAAAAAAAAAAGGCTCATAAATAAGCGAATCACTTCTTATAATGATTTAGCTTACTCCTTCAGCTCCTAAGGAATGCCATTGTGTTTGTTCTCATCAGCAGAGAACATGTGCTTTGCAGAGCAAGAGGTGCACACACAAACAAGAATTGCATTTATGCAAATAAAAATTGTCATAAAACAGAGAAATAGTCTTAAGGTCAAATAAGTCCCAGTAATTGCAGCCAAAAGCAACCAGTTAATGCATTGTCTTTTATCTCTATAGTAAAGGTACTTATATTTGGGGAGCCAGTAGGTCCTACAAGAATGTTCTAGCAAAGTCTTGCTTTGCAATTTTAACGTCCCATGTCAAACAAACTTGTGCTAATAAATTTGTTCTTCCCCTTCCTTCAGTGTAAAAAAACCTGCCCAGTTCCACCTTCTTTGCTTTTAATGTAACATATCAGTATCATTCTTGCAGGCTTCATTTTGAGAAGTTATACCATTCCTTTCTGTCACAGAAACAGTGATGCATTTTACTCACAAGAGAGAAGCAACAATATATTTTATATATATAAGACAGTGAGTTAACAGAGTTCAATGGCAAATTGGTTAATGGTTTAACAAGAGTTCATGGCACTGTAGACTTGATTACTTGATTACACTGCATAGAAGACAGCATCAGACAAAATTGTTAGGGAAACCCTGCTGTTGAGGCATGAGGTTCAGAAAGGGTACCCCTGAGTTCTAAATTCCTTCCCAGAGTGGAGTCTAGGTGTGGCTGAATCCAGATTTAGTGTCAACATGGTCAATAGTTTGTGTCTAAGGATTATGCATCCTTTAGCTAAGATTTCAAAATTTCAGTGCACTTATTCCCAAGTTACTTATTCAGGATCTGACACAATAAGGAGCAACCATGAGAGGTATCCCTGCTTAAGGGGAGATTATGGCATGCAACCTGCTGCCGTGCAGGAGAGCTCAGGGGGCTGTGGGCTGTTCACTATTTAGGGAACAAGATGACTGACTTACAGTCACATTTGTACACCAGCCATATTTTGGATGGTACCTGCTCAACTAGCCCTCCAGTGCTGAGCAAGATTTATAGCCCTTAGCTATCGTGTTGTTATCTGTCTCTCCAGAGTCCAATAAGCCAGATGCCACCAGAACAATCAGCAGCTATTGCTTGAGCAGAAAGTGAGGCAGGGGAGCACAGCACTGGACCTTCTCATCTCTTTATTTAAGAGCAGATCTTTCTTCACCTAGTAATTCTTTTGAGCGTTTGTTACCGTTTGAAGGGTCTCGATGAAAAAGAACTGTAGCATAGTGGAATCTGATGTAGTTTATACAAGGTTATACTTTTGAAAGTGATCAGATTTATATCTCAGTAGGTACAACTCATAAAACCAAGTTATGCTTTATTTAGGTGTCACTATATGGCATATTCTGTAGATACTGTATTTAATATTTTGCATCAGATCTCCACTTAGCTAGGAATAGTGTATTATTAAAAATCCTAGTTACTGAACCTGAAGATTCACCTTACCTTTTCTGGGGGAATTTGAGGGGAAGGAAGAGCTGGCTTCCCCTTGTTTATACAGGTGCAGCAAGAATTGGTATCTTATAGGGTCATAGTGTCTGAAGAGGAAGCAGATGAGAGGAGAGTAAGAATGTATGAGTAAGTATCTGGAGGAAAGGAGGAAAAGCCAAAGGAAAGAAATCAGATGTTATAAAAGGTGAACATGTCAAGAGCAAGACCTGCAAAAGTTTTGAAAGTGGGAAGATAAATGCTCCAAAGGAAGACTTCTTGTTCCAGCTACTTTTACATCATAGGTCAATAAAGCCAAGTTCTTTTTTTCTACCTCAAAGCTCCCCTCTTCTCACTACAGGAGAATTCTGGGCTTGCTAAACTCTGGTTAAGCACTTCAGACAGAAAAACTTCTCTAAAGCTTTGTATCAGCGCGGAACACAAAGCAGAAGAACGATCGCATGCTCTGATTTGGTTTTGATGGAACAAGTTGCTTCTCCTCTCAATTCCACCATTGTGATAGGTATATTTTAAGAAATGAGATGCAATATTATCCTGTTTCTAACAGTATTAGTTTATGTGTTGCTCTTTTCTTAAATTCACCTCATTGTCAGTTACATCTCTTTCTACAAATGGTTCCAAAATTGCTGTAGTTGATCACTGTTCACCTAGCTATGGTTTTATGCATTCTATCAATTGTTCTTATTCCTTGCCATTTACACCCTGGATTTTACTGAAACTGAATTCTGGAGGATTTTGCCTTGACATTCTATTTAAAAATTCTCCTATTACGCTAGAATTGATTAGTTTACTTGTATAACTTTCTTCTCTTAAAAAGAAAGCTTACTTTTCAACTTTGCTGCTCAGGAAGACACATGTTACATTTTACAAAGGAACTTATTGATGAAGCTGAGAACTGTGAAAAAATGATGAAAGAAACACAGTCAATTCAAAAATTCTGCAGATTTTCTTAAACTGGACTAGAAAGACCTGAAATACTGACATACAAATTTTTTTTCTGAATTAATATTCTAAAGTATTACTGTACTCAGCTCTGGTGAGGCATCTTCTCAAGTACTGTGTCCAGTTCTGGACCTCTCACTTTAAGAAAGACATTGAGGGATTGGAGCATGTCCAGAGAAGGACAACAAAGCTGATAAAGGATCTAAAGAGCGAGTCATATGAGAATCAGCTGAGGGAGATGGGGCTGTTTAGGCCGGAGAAGAGGAGGCTCAGGAGTGACCTTATAACCCTCTACAACTCCTTGAAAGGAGGTTGCAGCAAGGTAGGTGTTGGCTCCTTCTTCCAGGCAACCAGCAACAGAACAAGAGGAGACTCTCAAGCTGTGCCAGGGGAGGTTCAGGTTGGACATTAGGAGGAATTTCTTCACAGAAAGGTTTGTTAAACATTGGGATGGACTACTCAGGAAGGTGCTGTAGTCATCATAGGTGTTCAAGAAAGAACTGGACATGTCATTTAGGGCCATGGTCTATTTTACAAGGTGGCATTCAGTCAAGGATTGGACTTGTTGATCTCAGAAGACTTTTCCAACCTAATAGGTTCCAAGATTCTGTAAAACTAATTTTTTCTTCTTGATTCTTTAATCTTCATGATTATTACTTTTTCTTTTTTCAGTGGTGATACACAGATATTCCATTTAAAGGAAAATTACATAATATACCTAGAGATAAAAGCAGTTTAATCTACTTTAGATCATGTCTCAATAAATAGTGCAAGACACAATTAAGTTTTATCTGTACTTTAATATTAAGGGTTGCCATGTTCACACAATGTGTGATGTTCTAATATAATTGTTGCAGAGCTGAGTTTTTCAGCAGTGAGAAGCCCAGCTGTACCAACTCTTCATTTTAGTGTACAAAAGTTCTTTGTAATTAGAGCTTATCAAAAGGCATTGCCATATCAACAGAAAACTATTTTGGATTATGTGCCACAGAGAAGTAACAAGAGAAAATTAATTCTTTCTTTTCTTTATTATATTTGCACAGTAGCATATAGCCCAGGCCTATTTGGTGGTTCTTTTTTTGTTCTGCAAGCCTAAAGGAAGAGATGTTTTGGACTGGGGAGATAATAAAGTAGAAATATAGACTAGATACTTAGAAACTGCATAGACACACGTTCTCATTTGCAAGAAGCATCCCCCTCATTTTTTTCTACGACATCACTATAAAATCCTGAAGAATACCTTGATGGCATCTAGTCTAAAATATTTATTTTGTGATGTCAGAATGATATTGTTACTGTTAAAAATCATAAACACTTAGCTTTATTCACCCTCAGGTTATAAATTACAAGATAACTCTCAGGAGACAAGAAGACTGCATCTTCCTTTTCTTCTGCTGTTATTTTCTTGATTTCTTCTACCATGGAAATCAGTTCTTTCCATCTTTGAACAAAAACCTTATTGGTCTCCTCCATGCCAAATGATACCCTGAACTCCCATTTGCCTCCCTACATGAAATTAAATTTCCTCCCTCAAAACTCACTAAGCATACTATTTCCAAGCACTGCCTGAAATTCCTCTTCTCCAGATCAATCTAAGGCAGTAATACACACACAAATGACCTATAAAACAGTAGCCATTTAACAACACTATAGTGAAACAGACAAGGCCAAGAGGTTTGTGCTGAAAATTCCTCAGCTGTGACAAGTGTCACACGTCTTACGTGCAACTTATATTTTGCAGACTATCACTCCTCGCTGCATCACCTGATGAAGTTTCATATATTAATAAGTGCGCGTAGAAATGTACATCAAGTACTCCTTACTACAAAAATAAATTTTAAAAAAGAAGGTACATTCGAGTTAAAGTCAAGATTTTATAGTTTTGGATTTTATAGTTTTCTACTTTCACATTTTCTACTAAGTAGTTAGAGTATAACTTTGTAGTATAGAATTTTGTAATCAAAGTCTCCTGTCTCTGTCCTGCAGCCAGGCAACCCTCAACAACCTCTTATTTCAAATAAACTCATTCACATAATCAGTTCCTGCATTTAGCTATCCCGGTCCTGTCCTCATTCTGTCAAAGTGACATCATTCTGTTAAAGAAAACCTAAAAATCCTGATACCCTTCACTGCACTTTTATCTCAAACAAATTTGCAATCTTTGGAACTGTGCATTTAGTCATCACCCGAAAGCTGTTTCATGCAAATTCAAGCCCTTGGTTTGTTTCCACACTTTATCCTGTCCATTCCTCCAGACCTCCACATTCAGCAGTACTTTTAGCACATAAAGACCACATACATCTCCTTTTGCTTCTGCTGACCCTTCCTCCACAATTCCGCTCCCTGAACAGAACAATATAAGCACTAACTGCAGCTTTTTGGTACACCAAAAAAAAAAGGATCCAGATAGTCCCAGATCATCTTGTCTAAACCATCACAGCCCTAGATGATGTGACTGAAAAATCATGTGCTGTATTTCAGCTTGTAGTAATTCCTACACGAAGGTGCTGTTGGGACTGGGAAGTCACGCTTCTCAAAATCTCACACTCCACTTACCGAAGTAACCTGGATGGGTATGACTGTGCTCTGTTGTTACCATTTGCTTTTGTTGGCCAAACACAATATTTGTTAAAGTACCATCATACTACTGGAACTGAGCCACTCATAAGAATTTTTGCTTTTATACCAGGGTGATATCATGAATGTAACCAACATAGTTCTGTGTCATAATAATTTCTAATTAACTTATCACAGCTTACTTATCATTAAGATATATTTCCATCACTTGAAATCTTTAAACTGTGTCTGGATAGTAATACATGTCACAGACACATCAGAAGTTACAGCCTCACTATGGAAATGGCTGGTTTCAGTGATTTGAGCTGAATTATGGAGCACATGAGATGACCTCATAAATCCTTTTGTCTTTAAATTCTCTGGATTTCAAAAATAATTTCTGCATTCAGACATTGCTTAAGAGAGACAAATATGTTACCAGCAGCAAGCGAAGAACTATCTTAATCACCACTTACTACTTTTATATTTTCAGTATATGATTCTGATGCATTTTAATTTTCTTAATCACCATGCTGCTATTTTTGTGGAGGAAAAGTGCTGTGAGAACTCAGATGTGACTTCATTTCAGATCACTGTAACAGTAATTATTCACTTCTATGAAAAACAATTTCATTTTGTAGTTGGACCAAGTCCTTCATCCCATTTTTCAGAACATTTTTTGTCACCTAGTCATCAACCACCTCAGACTCTCAGTTGAACACAATATTAGCATCTAAAGTACTGTAATGCAGGTACCCAGGCTGGATGCCAGCTACCCACCAAAGATGCTTTCTCACTTTGCTCTGCAACTTGACAGAGGAGGAAAAATATAGCAAAGGGCTCATGAGTTGAGATAAGGACCAGGAAAGATCACTCACCTATTACTGTCAGAGGCAAAACAGACTCAAAATGGAGATAATAATTAAATTTATTACTAAGAGAATCCCTCCACCCCTCTCTCCTTCTCAGCAGCGCAGAAAGACAGGAATAGGTGTTACAGTCAGTTTATCACAGGTTGCTTCTGCTGCTGCTCATGGAGAGGAATCCTTCCACTGCTCCAGTGTGGGCTCCCTTCCACAGGAGACAATCCTTCATGAAACTCTTCAGTGTGGGTCAATCCCATGGGCTACAGGTCTCCATGAACTGCTGCTGTGTGGGTCACTTTTCCACAGGATGCAGTCCTTCAGAAACAGGCTGCTCCAGCATGGGTCCCCCACAGGGCCACAAGTCCTACCGAAAAAACCTGCTCCAGTGTGGGCTCCTCTCTCCATGGGTCAACAGGTCCTTACCAGGACCCTGCCCCAGCATGGGCCTCCCACAGAGAAACAGACTCCTTTGAGCCACCCACATGCTCTGGCGTGAGTCTCTTCCATGGGCTGCAGGTGTGTATCTGCTCCTCTATGGACCTCCATGGGCTTCAGAGGCACAGCTGCCCCACCATAGTCTGCACCACAGACTGCAGGCGAACCTCAGCTCTGGCGCCTGAAGCAGCTCCTCCCCCTCCTTCTGCACTGACCTTGGTGTCCACAGAGTTGTTCACATGTTCTCACTCTGCTCTTCTCTGGCTGCAGTTTTCATATGAACAATAACCTTTTTCCACTTAAATATATTATCACAGAGGCATTGCTATAATTCCTGATTGGCTCAGCCTTGGCCAGCTGTGGGTCCATCCTGGCATTGGCTCTGCCAGTCATGGGGAAAGCTTCTGGAAGCTTCTCACAGAATTCACTGCTGTAGCTCCCCTGCTAACAAAACCTGGCCATGCAAACCCAATACAAGTACAAATTTGTAAATGGTACAAAACTGGGAATACTGATGGAAACATCAGATGATGGTGTTGCCATTTAGAGGGATGCCAGCAGGCTGGAGAAATGGGCCAACCCTCATGTTGTTCAACAAAGGGAAATACCAAGTCCTGTACCCTGGGGAGTAACACTATGCATCAATGCATGATGGGGGTTAACAAGCTGTAAGGCAACTTGGCAGAAAAAGACCTTACGGTACTGTTGGACAAGGTGACCATCAGCCAGCAATGCATCCCTGTGGCAAAGAAAGCCAACAGCATGGGCTGCATTAGGAAAAGCATCACCAGCAAGTCAAGGGTGACATTCCTTCCACTCTAGTCAGGTCTGTTTGAGACCACACCTTGAGTGCAGAGTCCACTTCTGGGTTCGGACCAGGTAGACATGGGCTTGTCTCTGACAAAAAAAACATGGACTTCCTGGAATAGTCCAGCAGAGGACCATAAAGGTGATGAAGGAATAGGAGCACCTATCATACAAAGATAGACTGAAAGATTTGGGACTGTTTAGCCTGGAGATGTGAAGGATCAGGGGGATTTTATTCATATGCATAAGTACCTGTTATGGGGGAAGTGAAGAAGACAGAGTCAAACTCTTTGCACAGATGCCCATTGAAGGAACAAGACACAAAGGGCACAAATTAAAAAAAAAAAAAAAAAGGAATTCCCCTTCTGAAGAGTAAAACACTTTTTTGGTTGTTTTTTGTTTGCTTGTTTTTGTTTTGTTATGGTGAGGATGGTCAAACAATGGAGTGAATTGCCCAGAGAGATGATGAGTCTACACCTGTGAAGATATTCAAAACCTGACCAAACAATGTTCTGAGCAATCTGCTCTAGAAGATTCTGCTTTTAGCAGAGGTTTTAACTAGATAATCTATGTAGGTTCCTTCCAACCTCAGTGCTGCTGTGAAGTGAAGCAGAAAGTAATTTCTCAGGGAGTGATCAGAGAATCCCTAGAAACTTATTTCTTCCTTTTCCACCAGATTTTTCTTATCTAGTGTAAGCATGCAGCATACAAATACACATACATAAATTTTTATCCAAACCCCTAAAAAGCATGGACCAAAATGCTTCATATCATTTAGTATGGCAGATTGTGGTCAGATATTTTGATGATGAGTGTCACATAAAAATCTACCTAAAGCAGAGTTTAATACCTTTCACTTAGTTCAATTTGATTTTAAAAATAAAGGTGAAGGTGAAGAAATTGCTCTCTACAAAGGTTACTATATACACTTCTTATTAAAATGCCATCAGAGATTGGTTCAAACTATTATAAAAACTGGAGTGTGATAATACATAGACTAAGAATCCCAAAACACATAAACACAGAATATGGTGACTTGGAAGGGATGCACAAGGGTCATAGAGTCCAACTCCTAACCGTGCACAGGACTAACCCAAGAGTCATACCATGCTCCTAAGAGTATTGTCCAAACATTTCTTGAACTCTGTCAGGTTTGGTGCTGTGACCACTTCTCTGAGGAGCCTGTTCCAGAACACAACCATGCTCTGGGTGAAGAACCTTTTTCTAATATCCAACCTAAACCTCCCCTGACACAGCTTAATGCTGTTCCTTCTGGTGCTGTCACTGGTCACCACAGAGAAGAGATCAGTGCCTGCCTCTTCTCTTCCCCTCACAAGGAAGTTTTAACTTCAATGAGGTCTCCCCACAGTCTCCTCTTCTCCAGGCTGAAGAGACTCTCCTCAGCCACTACAGGCCCTCAGCCTTCTCTCATACAGTTTCCCCTCAAGGCTCTTCACTATCTTCATTGCACTCCTTTGGATACTCTTTAATAATTTAATGTCTTTCCTATATTGTGGTGCCCAAAACTGCACACAATATTCAACGTGAGGCTGCCCCAGGGCAGGGCAGAGCAGAGCGGGACAATCCCCTCCCTTGACTGGCTGGCAATGCTTTGCCTGGTGCCCCCCAGGACACAGTTGGCCCTCCTGGCTGCCAGGGCACTGCTGACTCATATTCAACTTGCCATCAACCATGACCCCCAGGTCCCTTTCCATGGCACTGCTTTCAAGTATCTCGTTCCCCAGTCTGTACAAACATCCAGGGTTGCCTCATCCCAGGTACAGGATCCAGCACTTGACCCCCTTGAACTTCATATGGTTGGTGATTGCCCAGTTATCTTAATTTGTCGAGGTCTCTCTGCAGGGCCTCGCTGCCTTTGAGGGAGTCAACAGCTCCTCCCAGTTTTGCATTACTTGCAAACTTGCTTAGCATCCCTTCCAGTCCTACATCCAAGTAATTTATGAAGATGCTGAAGAGCACAGGGCCCAAGGTGGAGCCCTGTGGAACTCCACTAGTGACAGGTCATCAGTCTGATGTTACCCCATTCACTGTAACCCTCCGTGCTTGACCTGTGAGCCCATTGCTCACCCACCACATGATATACTTATCCAGCTGTGGAGAATCAGGACATTTTGCCCTGAAGGATCCTCTGAGAGACAGTATTGAAAGCTTTACTGAAATCCAAAAAGATTACACCAACTGGCTTCCCTTGATCAACTATGTGGGTTACCTTGTCATAGAGGGAAAAAAGGTTTGATGAGTAGGACTTTCCTCTCATGAGGCTATGCTGGCTGTGTTGTCTTTCAGGTGTTTTTCAATACCTCCCAGAATAATCTTCTCAAAAACTTTAGCAGGTATTGAAGTGAGACTGACAAGCCTGTAGTTTCTGGGATCCTTCTTCATGCCCTTCTTGAAAACCAGGACAACATTCACAAACATTTACTTTGAAGTCTTGACAGAAATAATGCTTTTATTGATGAGTGCTTTTCCTGATGATGATTTGTTAAGAAAAGTTGAACTTTTCAAAGCAATGCTTCCAGAAAAAAAAAAAAAAGTGAGCAATTTCCTTTTATTTGCATTGAAGAATGAGTATTGCATGGTCTCATATCGTGGACTGTGTATCCAAGTCTAATAATCAGTCAAAACAAAGCTGCTCTACTTAAGACTGTTATTTGGAATTTCAAGGAATATTTTGTGGGTTTTTTTGTTTGTTTGTTTGTTTGGTGGTTGTTTTTTTTTTTTCTGGGAATAATCTTGAGTTCACTTTTGGAAGGAAAGCACTACCTGTAGAATGCATCTTCATTTTCCACGTTTGCTCACTGTTACATATCTAAGTGATAGAGAGGGGAAACAAGGATAGACAGGCTTGATATGTGCATCAAGATATGATTATCAAGTAATTTCATGAGTTTAACTGAAAATGCAGTGATACATCTCTAAGGATTCCTGTAACATATCAATAAAGCAAACAATAAAGAGGACACAATGCAAAACAACAGCAAAGCAGTATATGAGAAAGTATTTATGGCTTACTCAGAATAATACAGAGCCTAAATTCTGTACAAACACCGAACTAGAAAGAAAATTTAAACCTCTTGTTTTCGCTATTACATGAAAAAAAGTCCTTGGTATGTACCGCTTGAAACCGTAATTTAAAGACCAGTATATGTGGCTTTAATGGAAAACAGTTGTAGGTATTTATGTTAGAGGGTTTTATTCAAATGTGGGTTTTTTAAATGCATTTTTTAAAGATTAACCTGTACAGTCATGTTTAAAGGATATTTTCAGGAAATACCTTTTAAAAGAAAATATGAGAATTTTAATTTTTATTTCAGTGGTCATCCAATGGTATTTTAAAAGAAATTACTTGAATTCATTTTATTCACAGAGGCTGAATTCAGGAGGAGTTGGGGGAGCCAGAGAGTGAAAATATAATTACACTTCTCCAAGCTCAGCATACAAAATATCTTTCACGTGATTGAAGTGGCAAAATAAATTGCCACTCAGTTAATTGTGTGGATGTTCAAAATATTACAAATTTTAATTTTATCAAGATTTTTAAAAAAGCCTAAAACAAAACAAAGGGACATTGAAATTTCTCTTTTGGTTCCAGACAGTTCCAGAGCATTTTTTATTCTTCTTGCTTGTGATTTAATGAAACTAAGCTGTGTGAAATTGTGGTTTATATTCTGTTGGGGAAATTTGTTCCTCCTTCACATCATGCATAAGTTAATGGTAGTTTTCTTAGCTGTGTCTCCTTGCTTTGCATATACTTTGCTCAGAGCATTGCTGTCCTATCTGTTCAACCTTTATTAAAAGTATTGTGGGGTAAGACTTACCAACCTGTCAGAGCACTTTAGGAAGGATTTGCTTTTTGCCATGTTTATCCTATTTCTCTAGATATTTCTAGTCCATTGCATTGAAATAGGTTTATGAATGCTATTGCTCGTTAGTTACAGCATCTCTATTGCAGACTGGTTGTGGGCACTCAAGCATACCCAATTCTCTTGGTACACATCAAGGGATTAATTTTTTCTACTGTAAATCCCTTCTGTTGTAATAATATCACTTCAAAATTGACATTTCTTCAGTCTCAAAATAAGAAATGTTATGTTCACCAAAATAACATGATTGCAATCTTCCTCTGTTTCATTACTTGTCAGTACAGAGACAGGTTGTACTTAACATCTTTATTACTTGATCTCTTTGTTGCTACACTCCCTGTTTTGATTATAACACCATAACATGGTGTTATATGAGCATATGAGCTAAAAACATTAAGACTTTGATTATAAGCTAGTATAATAAATGTTCTATAAATGCTTCAGAGGGATCATATTAAAAGCTATCAAAACATATGTGGATGCCATAGGAAGTTTAGGAAGATGGAATTTCATCTTTATCTAGTATTTCTATATTTACTATTAAACATTCCTTCTCTCTCTTCAGATATTTTATATAATCTGCCTAGGTTAGCTGGCAGACTATAAGCCTCTGACCTGACTCTTGCTGTTCTAGAACCAGTCTGGCATCTAAGAGGACAGGATCACTAGCCTAGGTAGGATAATAGGCTTTAGCCATCATCTATCTTGCATTTAAGCCACCCTGGCTGTGATAAAGCAATTCCTGCCCCTCTGCATTTTCCTGGCTGCTCACCATACTCTCACTGTGCTGCCTTGCTTGTGCTCAGAACTAGGGGAGCTGATCAGGGTCTGGTTTCACTGAAAAAAAAACAACCAACCAAACAAACAAAAAAAAAACCCACAAAAGCCCAACCAGGCACTGTTTTCTGTATTACTCAGTTGCCTCAGCTCCCTGCTACAGCCAATAAAGAGTCTGCCTTGGCACTATTAAAAGAAGTAGGAAGTGGGCACAGAGGAGTGACAGGTAAGAATGAGCCAGGAACTGTGGTTTTTGGCAGAATGCTGTGTAAATGCAAGTCAGGTGGCATTTTTGAGAGTAGTTCCCATGGAAACTGAAAAAGTGTTACTTTCCTGAAGTTTTATCACTTGGAGTTATGCATTTGTATCTCCACCGATATCTCCTTCCTCATCTTTGTAGAGAAAAGTAAGAGCCATTAAAAATAGATTTACTGAATCTGAGTGAATCAATTCTGAGCATAGCAGTTTGCACAGAGTTCCCACTCAGAGGCAGACTGTGAATTATTTCACTGAAGAATACATTAGTGTTTTGTGATTAATGGGCTATTTAAATTTTTACTTCTAGTGAAGGATTTACAGCAACAAATGCTTGTGTATAAGGTACTTGTCTGTAGATATAACCAGGCCTAAACCTGTATTTACAGGTGTTTTCCTCCCCAAACCATATACTTGTCATCTTCAGCTCTGGTGAGTAACGTGGCTGTCCTCAGCCCCCTGGGCCGTGCTTATTCCAAAGCAACATCTTTCACTGGGGCACGGGGCCAGCAGCCCACAGCCCACCCATGTGCTGTCAGCCCCTCTGTGCTGACCAGCCTGTGGGGTCAGGGGTCTGCAGGGCCAGGGCCTGCTGGTGGTGGTAGCACAAGGCAGGAGGGACTCTTGCCTCCCTAGGGTGAGCCAGGGCTGTGTGGTGCCCTCAGTGGCATGGGCTGTACTGAGAAATGTGCAGATATAAGTGTGAGCCAGGGCTGAGGAGGAAGATATTCCTGGCAACCAGGAGAATACTTTGGTGTGCTGGTGCCTTGGGACAGCCATAATCACCTGCCTGTGGTGAAGATCAAAGCATGGATCCCTGTGAGGGTGAGCACCCCACCCAGTGGAGAGAGGGAGAAGCTGAAGAGTGCACAAATGACAATATAAACTCTGTTTTTAATGAGGATTTTCATACTTATTAAGTAACTTGTACTTTTAGATTACTGAAGGATTGATTGGACTAAAAAAGGTTTTTACACTCCCTCCATATATATATAAAAGCATTTACAAAGCTATACAAAAGCGTATATTAATGATATGCATGTGATTTCTTTCCTTCATCTCATGTTAAGATTCTCTAGCTCAACAGAACGCCTGGCTCAGGGCAGATTGTCATTTTACACTTAGAAGTCCTGTACAGTCCTTGTTCCTGATGCCTTTCTGAGAACTTGAAATACATGAGAGAAAAAAAGAAAAAAAAATTGCCGATAACCAAACCACAGTCCACTTATTTTTGGTTTTAATTGACTTTATCACAATGAAGAATACAAGCAGTCCCTGTGTAGACTTGTGTAGACTTAACAATACAGCAAGAGATAATTAAAATCATCTATAGATGTGCATACACTACCTGCATCCTAACCCTTCCTAGGAGCAGATGATTTATGTGTATTTTTCCCTTCTTGCTCACCATATATTCAATTGCATCAGAAGAAAATCTTGTTGCCTGTGCCGCAAGAGAGACACAATCCACTCACAGCATCTGCATGATTTGGAAATTAAAATTCTATGCTGTGCTGGAACATGTCATCTCAGGTCAGACTAAACACATGTAAACTGAATATGTATCACAGAATAGATATTGTCTCTGGGAAGACACAACTCCACACTGCTAGTAATACAGTGTCCTTCTAAACATCTTAAAAATGTACTTTGATTATCAAAAGCATTTGTTACTTTGTAATTATTCTAAGTAATTTTCTCAGGCTGCTTCTGTACAGTGTCCAGTCCAAGAAGAAATCCCTGGCCTCTAGGTAAAATTGCAACAGTGTTTCTTACTGCCTCCTGTTTTTGTAGGAGCCATCTTCACTCTGTGTTTTCCACATCTCCTCTTGAGTGCATGGGGAAGTTCTAAGGCCTTAGAAAAATGATTTTTTTTTAGTTTGTTTATTTTTTTAAAATTTTATTTCTATTGCAAGGGCTTGAAATTTTTGTGGAGAATTATCCTGGCATCATTATATTCAATAGCATTTAGGAGTTGTGTGATATGTATTCTGTCCCTTGGAACCTGGTGTGAGAGGGTTTTGAGACTATACAGCCTACTGTGAGTATTAAAGGAGTGTAACAGAACAGAGCTAAGTATGGTGTGAGTATATTCATGTTATCTATAAGAGCAATACCTGGAGCAGACTACCCCTAAAGCTGTGATCAGATTTATCTTGTAAGGAACTATTTGATTAGTACTAAAAGGTAACTTTGAAAAATATATATGCAGATTCATAATGACCACACCAAGACAATCTGGGAAGGTAATTTATCTGAAAAAAAAAATCACAACTTAAAAATATATACTTTTATTTCCTGAACTGACAAAGCTTTAGCAGCTTTCATTCTCTGGAATACAGCCAGGATATGTAGTTTCGAGGAGTGTCGCAGTCTGTCTTGGGCCAAGCAGGGCCAGGTCATCACTGTTTTGGTCCTTAAAACTATGGTAAGGGTAGAAGGATAAGATATAACTCACACATGTGGCATGGTGGGTCGCAGTTCTCTACAGGTTGGCAGGGTTTCAGTTCCCAGTGGCAGGTCGGCAGCAAGCAGTGGCATAGAAGAAAAAGATGAAGGGCAGGTAGGGGGAGATTTTTGGTTACAGTAACCAGTTCTCTTTCTCTTTTCTCACTCTCTGT
Organism: Sclerurus mexicanus; assembly: GCA_013396755.1. NCBI lineage: Eukaryota > Metazoa > Chordata > Aves > Passeriformes > Furnariidae > Sclerurus > Sclerurus mexicanus. Next base: position 208,704 of record VWZF01001452.1, on the reverse strand, counting down.
TTTTCCAAAGTTTCTGTTTAATTTTATAGTGTTCAAAGAAGGTGGTAGTGGTTTCCTGGCACATAGCTTTATTCAGATGCTTTGCAAAGAAAATGATAGCAGGTCTTCTGGCAGGAAACTCCAGCAGGAAGCTCTTGTGAGAACTTTTGGCAAAAGGCTGACAGAGAATTTTTGGTAGGCAGTTTTGACAGGCAGAAACAATGAAGAAACATTATTTATTGCATTTCTATATTATATATGTGCCACATAACCATATACATCTTTAGAGCAAGTCTTTGAATATGGCTTTAGAATTGTTTGATTTTTAATTAATGTACAAACCTGTCAAGGTTATTTTCAATTAGATGCTTTTATGAGATATTCAGCTTAAACCTCACTGGAAGGAAAAGGTATTAAAAGGAAATCTTGTAACAATTGTGAAAACCTAATTTGACTTGTATATAGAGCTATTTTCTACTTGTTTTTTGGTGAAACAGGAATGAGAGGCAAATTAACTGTTTTGCCACATAGATGTACTCATATTTGATACCTTAGTCACAAACGAAATGAATCTGAAATAATTTCTGCAAAGTGGCTGCCTTCTATTAGTCTCTGGCTGTATATTCACAAGAACAAAGGGAAAGAAATGAAGTATTGAAGTCAAACATACTAAAGTACACCTGACAGAAGTTTAGGGGGTGGGTGATATTACATCCTCTTCTCTGTAAAATTAAGAGAACTCTGCTTTTGTGAGACTGCACAAGTGAGACTGTTACTGCAAGATATTCCATGTTTGCATTGTAATGATTTGGCTGCCTTTAAGGTTAAAAAAAAAAAAAAGAAAAAGACAACAGCAGTCACCGTTATAAAGTAAATAAATATCTTAAACAGAAAAGCATAGCTGGTTTTTGAAAATACGATGTGGATTTCTCAGGTCTGCAGTCTCAATCCTCCCTAAGTTTTCTTTGGACCATGTGTTTAATTAACACTCTGTAGTCATGAAAACTTCAAGTACCCCTAGTTGTTCTTTGGAACCATGTTTAGTAGTCTAGAAATAACATGTCATGATCTTTAATTTCTAATCTTCTCTGAATTTCATCAGCATTCTGGATGACTAATATCTCTCCTAGCCTCCCCTTTGCTTTGCAGTCCATGACCTGTGAAACTGGTGTTCTGAGTAATAGCTGCTTCAGGCTTCCTTGGAGAAGGCCCCTGCCAACACTAACTTCTGACTCCACAGCATGTACAAGGTCACAGGTTTCTTCCATTCCTTTTCCATACATTACTGATGGCATCAGTGCCCTACAGAAAAATGCCCTTTCTCTCTTACCTGGAGAATTCTCTTACCTCTTCTGAATTTCCAAATATTTGTTGTAATTTTGCAAGAATATACAGTGTATTGTCACAGACTATCACAAAATTCAACTTTATTGTTTAAATAGTGAATGATTGTGGATCTTTAAACAGCAAAGAGAGGAACAGAAGATTGTCAGACCTTTCTTCTGGAAATACAAGGAGAAAAAATGCATGGAGTCCCAGATGTTTAGTAAATGATGGGAGCTGGGCTGACAGATAATTCCTTCAAGGCCTGAGTCCTTTACAGAGTGAAATTGCCTAATTAAAGGAACTCCAACTGGTATTAAGTTAGAAGTAAGTTTCTTCTGTGTCAGTTCGATTAGCGAGAGCTACTGTTTGTTAGCTGAGAAACAAGGAGTGCATGGCCTTTGTGCTGATACGGGAGCATTGAGCTCCCTGTGGATGTCTCAGTACTTTTACTACACTGTGTAGATAGCTCTCAAGAGATCTTCGTAGTGGGTTTGGAATTCTATCCCTTTTTATGGGGTGTGGTGGTGGTGCGTGTGGGGGAACTAGTCTCTTTGCTCCTTAGATCTATCATTTCAATAAACAGCTTCAGGATATTATGTGTTACAGAAAGCTTACACTTTCCGTCCTTCAGATTTACCTACTTTCAGGCTTTTCTACAGCTATCCAGCTTAGCTTGATACAAAAGCATTGTACGTCAAATCACACATTATTCGCAAGCTCCCGCATGGTTATTTTTCTTAAGAGAAAACATGCTGTTAGTTCTGTGCAAGGAACAGTTGCTAAATGATTATTATTACCTACAGACTATATAATCTCTTAACAGCAAACAGGTTCTTTACAGGTTAATAAAATGGAAAAGAAGACATTCAAGTTCCATTTAAAATAAATGTTGAATCTATTAAAATAGATAAAGGTGTTAAAAAGTATCTGCAGTCTCATCTCTCAAAAGAAATGGGTGCATAATATTGTGGAAAAGCTACTGGCGCTTTTTTCCCCAAATTGTACACCCATAAGGTTCTATGAATGCTTTAAGGCAGCACTGCTGATGGAGGGAGTGGAAATACCTGAACTCTATAGGGGAACTAATCCACAGGTAAGTTTTAGCCCTGCCACACAGGTTTGCTGCACTTGAATGCTTAATATGATGCAGAATGGCATGGACTAATTGGATGCACAAAAGAGCATCACTCGTTTCAGTGGAAGTTGATGTTTTATCTTGCTTGTTAAACTGTTAGAAATGTTGCAATCCTGAAAACAACCATAGTGATTATATTTCAACCAAAGCTGCATTGTCTGAATTCTGGAACCTGAAAAAGCATAATTGCCTTCTCTAAGAAGTTTATCTTCCCACAAAAATTCAGTTATTATTTGTAGTCACGCAGTCCTCACTGTTTTTTCTCTATGAAACTATTGTGTATTCCATGGCAAACTCAGAACCTGTGTTGCAGGATCACTGATGTATTCATAGGTGTGGAAAAAATATCCTTATAATGAAGTGATTTTTAGAGATCATGTTTTGTGATAATGAACTACATTTCTCATAGAAACTTCAAGTGGTTTTTCTATTTATGAAATACTGCAGTAGTACTAGAACAAGGCACACCAGTATAATAGAACATGAGTAGAAGGAGCAATGGGGGAGACACGAGCTACAGGAAAGACATTCTCCAATGCACATTGTTCCTGCAGTTGATATATAAATGCTCAGACAGCTATGACTCTCATGCTACATTTTATGCAGATACTGTCAAGTCCTTGCAGATATGAAAGTCAGTTTCTGATTTCTCTCATTGTGGCACCAATTCAAGTCAGCTATACTGATGTTCATGGAATTTCTTCAGATTCCAAACACAAAAACTAGAAGAAAGTTACACTATCACATAAAGGTCCAGACTAATTTGATTATTGCTCTAGATTTTCATTTTATTTACTTTTCACTTCTGAATGTGGAAGAGATGTAAAAGCAGGAGGAAGGAAGGAATTTGGAAGGAAGGAATTCAGAAGGAATTCAGAAGGAATTCAGAAGGAATTCGGAAGGAAGGAAGGAAGGAAGGAAGGAAGGAAGGAAGGAAGGAAGGAAGGAAGGAAGGGAGGAAGGATTGTTCTTACTCTAAAATGTAATTAAGAAATTCCATATAGTCTAAAAAAGAGCTCAAAAAGATTAACTCTGTGGGACATGCCATCTCTTCTGTTAAATCCATATGCTTTGAGACTAGTGGGTAATAAATAAATTATGAGACTATTTCCCCCAAGCATTTTTTACACTTTTCCATATAGCTTTATATACAGGTGGTCACAGATGGAACTGTCTGAGACAAAAAGTCTATACAGGACTGAGTCACAGGTTTGTGAAAATCAAAAGCTACTTCCAAACATAATAACACAATATACTGTAATTGCCACCCCACAGGAAACTGCAGCCTGGCTACTGAGCACCTGTGACTTATGTCCTTGAAACCCACCAGTTCAGTTTCTTGGAGGTAAACTCAAGGTTGCTTTTTCACAATGTTTTGGAAAATTTCCAACACTATGAGCAAACAAAAGAGAAGCAGTTTTGTACAGACATTTAAATGTACATTTCCCTGCCCACAAGGGAAATGTCCTCACTTCAACCCATTTGTGCTGAGAAATAGCTCAAAGGTCTTTTATGCTAAGCCAAACTTTATTCCTTCTTAGGGAGGCAGCTCATATTCAGCCTCCCACAGTGTCATAATCAATAGGGGACAGCTATAAGCTAGCAGAACGTAATTATGTTACTGCCTTAAAAGTGGGAGTCTTTCTTCAAAAATCAAGACAATGGCTGCACCAAGCAGAACATCTCTAGCTGACTGTGAATGTATATAGACTTATTGTCCTTTAAAAATACAGCTCTGTACAAAGAGCCAGTTCAGTTCCCTTAAGCCCTGAAAGAGTTTTTCCACTGGAGCTTTGCCTCAGCAGATCCCTTGACATAAAGTTTTGAGTAACATTACCTTTGAACGGCACATTTGCAGTTAAGTGAGGAAATTTTACTGCATTATAAAAACAACATTTTGTCTATAAAGAAGGAAGCAGTAGCACTAGCATGGAACTAAATGGTGGAGCTGTATGAAATAAAAGATTAATATATTTTTTTTAAGCACTGTCGTGGAGCGACTTAGGCTGCTCAGAGCACAAGTTATAGAATGTCAAGGAGAGAGGTTAACTGTAGATGGCAGACTGCTATGATAAACCAGGAAGCAAATAAATACATGAACAAATATCAGAGGTTGTGTTTCAGTCAAGTGAAGATTCTACTTTCTACTGCCAAGGAGTTCTGTTGGTGTAGGTGCAGCAGATGGAGAAATAGAAAAATTATGCGGTGAAAAAGAAATCTGGTTAAAGAAATATCAAAAGTAAACATAGGACATACCTGCAAATTGTTTCATGGTTTTATTTGAGAGGTAAATGCAAGCCCAAAAGAGCAAAAAAACATAGAATTTGCATCTGACTTTAATAATGGATTTCACAACTTTGACTTTAACCTTACTAAGATGTCTTTACCAATCGCAGTTAAAGGGCAATAATTACCTAGGTGCCCAGCAGATACACAAGGATATCAAAGGTTTAGAAGCTCTAAAATGTTCTCGCTAGAATTTCACCCACTTTATATTGGAGGTCTGTGATATTTTTCACTTAATCCCAATTAATAAATTACAGAAGTGAACCCACTATTTTCTAAATTCTTTCATTGTTTCAAGAAAATAGCGTTAGTAATGTCAATCATGAATAATCTCTGTAAATAGAAGGAAATTGCATATTTCAAACACATTTCTTGATCCCCTCTTGCAGTAAATAAGACAGCAATTATCTATATTTATATAGCATTAAATTTATACAAGGATGCAACAATTTTATCTGATATAGAAGCAAGGAAATTGACAGTACAGGATAATTGAAAGTGATCTGAATAAATCATAATTGGACAGAACTTTAAGAGGGAAATAAACATATGAAAAAGACATGGTGTTTCTTGAGCAGTGACTCTTAGTATCAGAATAATTCATGTCACATTGTCACATGAGAAAAAAAGCATATAATTTGTGGGGAGAAAATCTCACCCACTCAGATCAGGTCTAACATAAAGTGTGGTAAGACAATGTGCTTAAGCAAGCTGTACTTCAGGTAATACAACTACATAGATAATCAGCTGCTACTACAGAACTATAAAATCAAGTTATGAGCACTAAGCACTGGCAAAGCTTCATAACTAGAGATGTGTTACAGCAGAAACAATATATCACAACGCTGTTTGCTATTTTGAGACTGAGTGTATTTAAATTGATTCCTCTATTAACTTGATTCCTGTATATAACATCTGAATCCCAGAATGCACAACAAGTCTTTATCTTATCAACTGAAAAGGTTTTGGCAAGTTCTGTATTGGCAGCAATAGCACAGAATAACCATGGAATTATGCAACTTGACTTGTACTTGGTATTATATTGGTTCTGATCTAGATAGTCCACAGAGCATTTGAGGAATACATACAAACAAGATTTAAAAATGATTGCTTTCCAGGTTGTTGCATTCATAAGGAATCAAAGGGTAGTCCTGCCTTTAGCTGCTTAGACTAAAACCAAGATCCAAATGTCAAATGTCTTCACAGAGTAACAGTACATCTTTCACATTTGCAAAAATTCTAACGTGTATATTCCATTATTTAAGCCATACGTCTTTCAAGTGGCAGTTCTTGATAACAAAAGGCCTGTGGTAAAACTTTAATGTACAAACGAATCCCATTAATAAGGAGACTGCCTATTTGTCTTGACAGGATGAGACATGTACTGTGCAAGATCTGTTTCCTGCACAGTAAGCTTTGTCACATAGTATGGCTCTAAGCAGTTGCATTATTTTCTATGTCACTAAAGTTAAATAAAAATGTTAAGAAGAGCTGCCAAATGTGAAAACAAATCAAAATAAAAAATTAAGCACCCAAACATGATTTACTGTTTCGTGTGGCAATACATTATTAGAACAATGAAGGAGCAGTCTGTTTGATGATTTATTTTATACTGTGAACATACTTAGTGTAATTCCTTAGTAAGAGCAGTCAGCTTTGTCTTTTTGCATATCTTTCACAAAACTCCCACCAGAAAAATGAGATCATATAAATGTTTAAGAGAACTCAAGAAATCAGAAAAATTGAACCTCTTTTAAGTCAGTTATATTGTGGTTCCTATGCTAGGGAAAGTAACAGGTATCCGTTCATTTGTAGCTACAAATAGAATATCACTTGTTTGAGAAAAAGCCCAGTGAAGTAAGAGTAGAACTACATGGTTTAGATGTCACAGATTTATGAAATTGAGCATTTATATCAAAAGTAGAATATACATACAAATACAGGGGTTTTTTTTTCATCCATGTATGATGTTCTTATAACGAGACTGCTGTCTAACCTAATAATAAGAAATAGATAACCTTTCAAAGAGATTGAAATCAGAGATGACTGTCAAAGACATAAACTTGTTTTTACTTTGTCATTAAGATTCACCAACAGTTGTATGCCACTTTAAACTTCAGGTAAAAAAAAAAAACAACAAAACCCTGTGCTGAATATTTTCATGAATTAAGTCATCAATTTATGCAAATCAGCTATTTTATAATCCTTTTTTCCACCTCTTTTTTTTGTTTGGTTGGTTGGTTTGGGGTTTTTTTTGTGGCAAAGAAAGAGTTTGTTGACTGAGAAAATAATTTTGCACCTTTTCTGTGTTTGTCACATTGAGGATTCTGAGTGTAAAACAGAACTGAAAAGGTTTAGCCACTGATTTTCAAATGCAGGACTTGTAGAGAAGAAATAGTGTTCTGTCAACACACGTGCATTCCTCAGAGATACCTATAAAGATACCGTGATATTACCTAAGGGAACACATCTTCCATAACGACCCAGGATGTTAGGTCATAGCATATATACCTTGGCACGTCTGAAACTGGCCAAGAGCTTTACAGTGAGAAGAGGTCATAGTTTGTCTTCCAGAAGTTAGTCAGTCCCATACACAGCAGTACCAGTCAAGAAGTGGTAGTCTTTTTCTTCAGCTGTCAGCAACTATCCAGGATGGACATGAGAAGGAAAACAATGAATATGAGTTCTGCTAAATGAATGGTACAATGAATGGTACAAGGCTTCTAGTTTTCCTTTGCTTGTGCTTTTTGACACTGCAGTCAGGAAGAGGCTGGATATTATTAAACCTTGTAATATGTGTCCATTCTGTCCTCTACCAAGAGAAGCAATAAAAAGATGCCTCCCTAGCCTTTTCTATCTTGAGATGGATCTTTTCCTTACTACCTTTACTATAAGAGATCCAATAACAGAATAAATTATTCAGGCACTATTCCTCTTTATTGATGAAGGCAAAAATTCCAAAACTTTGTCTTTTGCACTTGGAAAGGGCAGATGGAACTGTGATTCAGAGAAAAGTTCAGGAACTGAAGGTTAAAATATTCCTTTTAATCCTACTCTCAACTACTTTTATCATTTGCATCTATGCAGAGTAATTATGAATTGTTACTGCTCTGATGATATCCTCTCCCCACACACGTAAAATGACTCATTGTCACCAGGAATAGATCAGCTCTTAAGGCAGTTTTCAGGTGGTTAGGAGTCTTTTCTTTCTCCTAGATCTAGAAGTGTCTACTATACTCATTTTTGCTAAAAGTGAAACCTGTTGTTCACTCTCATTTACTGTGAAAATCATATCATGGTTTTCAGGTGCAGTAGGAAGGAACATGAAAAATGATGGAGTGTGTTGTATGCACTGTTATGCTTAACATCTAAATGCGTTGAAATTTATTTATTGAACTTTAGAGAATTAGCGGGTGCTAAAAAGCAAATCCATGAAGAGAAGAAAAAGATAAAAGCAAACCTGCTGGAAATAAAGAAGTACATTAGCCCTAGTGAGCAATTTGAGAAGAGAAGGGACTGTTCTGAAAACTGGTATTCAGCTGTCTGGCCCAGTGACTCTGTGCCATCCTTTTCCTCTGTGAATTATAGCTAAAGTGATTAGGCCTTTTCTAGAGGGTAACTTCAAGGACATAGATCACTCTTCCCTGTGAAGTGAAATACAGAGTAGGATGAAGCATTTTTTATCATCCTAGGAAACTGATATCCAGGATTTTAAAATGTCTGATAAAACTTATTTTCCTTTCTAAATTTAATAACATTTTGTAATGTTCAGTAAAATATCTATAGTTTATTATCATCCATATTTCAATTGCATGTTGAGATTTGCCAGTTTTCAACTACCATCTGAATTCCAACATAGCATACGCATAAACACTGACCCAGTCCTCAGCTTTGTGTATATCTAATATATTCACAACATAAATATTTCTAGAATTTGTTGCACTTTCAAATCATGCAAAGCATTCTGTGATTTGATCCCCACCCTATTTCCAGAAGAGCACATAATCAGGGTAGAGTGGCACATAATCACACTGGTAAATAGGCTTATAAAAGCTGTAGGTATCTGCAAAGGTTGCTTTTGACAGCAAGGACAAAATCAATCCCAGTCAAATTTTCTCTCATTGAAATAGTTCATTGTTCATTCACACTCCTTTTCTGGGAATAAACTTTTAGTAAAAAACTCGGACATCTTCCTTATTTCTTTTCTTCTCTGGTGTAATTTTAAGCAACATTGCAGGAGATGACATATTCTGAACAAATTGTCTTTAACCTTCAACTCTCTATTACAGCAAGGTCACACTCTGTAGTGCTGCCTCAACTTTGTGATTATTCTTTCATGAAAATTCAGCTCTGTGAATTCTTCACACACTTCAGAAAAGAGTGAGGTTTTTCCTCAATTTTCTGATCATGTAACTGTGAAACATTTAGCTGTATATATCAGAAAAGGAAAAATTATTATCATTAGTTTCCCTATAATATTGATATTAAAATAAACTATTAAAAGATTACTATTTTTTAAAACAATGAAAATCCATCACTTAAACAGCTGGTATAAAGAGATAGTTCTTTTACTATCTGAAAAGCCAATTTCCTTGTGGAGGTTTGTTTATTTTTTTCCTGTGAGTAAAATTACTGAGTCACTCAGCAGCTCAGAGTTTTCTTGTATGTGGGATTTTTATTTATAATCTAAACCATGTTCTAAAGTTTTCCTTACTGCTAGCGCTAAAGCTTTTATCTCACAAATTATGTTTTACATTTATTTCATTCCTATTCCAAATTATATACAGGAGTATTCAAAACTAAACTTTGAGGTATTAAGTTTTATCTAATCTCCTGGGTTTACACAATGTGATTTTTTTTTGAGAGATGCTATATAAATTTTGTTATGTGCCTCTTGCCTTATCACTCTAAGTTCATTAATTTCATTGCAGCTGTTCCCATACAAGAGAAAGCAATCTTAAGTATAATATAGTTTCCAAGCAGACATCACTTTGAATTCTAATCATGTAGTTAAAAGCTACATAACCACTTCTGTAATGGTGTCTAAGAAATCAGGCATCACTAACATATACTGCACTGTAATACTGGTATCTGCCACAATTTGCTTTTAAATCCAGGGACAAAAACTATGGCAGTTTTTATAGGAAAGTTTTAAATTAGCCCTTCTGTTTTTATGCCTGTGTATATGTATTTTCTCCTGCATTTTAAATTCAGTGTATTTTGGTTGTAATGAAATGTACATTACCAAAGTTCCTTCAGGTAAGGAAGATCTTATGTCTTTGTCACAACTGCCCCACTATTTGGTGTTTTCTATAGCAAAATATGTCATATTTAAAGTTAAAAATATTACTTTGTATTTGGAAAATATTTTTACAATATCCCAGTCTTACATCAGGTCACAATAGAATGTATTAGTTTGAAATCTGAACAAAGTATGCATTTGTTTTGTTCATAACTATAAATTTGATTTAAACTATTTTCTGTTCTTTAAAATAAAAATTTGAAAATAATTTTTTACACATATCAATTTGAGGGATGTTTATTTAAATGTATCAGCTTTGTATCTTCAGAGATCTTTTATGTAATCTTACGCAATGTTTAGACCTCTCCAGCCTCCTTACCCATTAAAAAAAAGAAATAAAAAGATGTGGTCCTTGGAAATTAGGTATTTAAAATGTTGAGTAATATCTAACCACAATGGAGCTCACAGATATTTAATTCCATGTACAGTCATTTACAGGAAATATGCATTTATGTTACATTTTTAAATGATTATCTTTTCTGTGGCAGCTAATGAAGACAACTCTGCACGCATGATTGACTTACATAATGAGTTAACTGATTCAGGAGAATGATTTAAGAATCATTTTTTTTTCTAAATTCCTTGAAAACCTTACATGGCTATTATTAAAACAGAATACAGTGACAAAAAAAAAAAAAGACACAGCTTTATTATTATCTAACAATCTACTGTTATGCTCCATAGCATGATGAAAATGTATTCTAAGAGTTAGTTTTTTCTACTAAAAACTACTTTTAAATGTCAAAATACTGAAAACTAATCTACATCTTATCTATACTATAAGACTATACTTTCCTTCTGTGTCTGCATTGGTGTAATTAACTTTTACAGCTTTTTATTCAGTAGCATCTGTTTCATAATTTCGCACTGTAGTTAAGCTATCAATTTTTGGCAGTGTAATAACCCTGTTGAGTCAATAGCAACTGTTTGTACTGACATTATTGAATCAGGAGCAAGTTCATTGTTTTACTTGTTTTTACAGCACATGCATTTCATACACATAATCATTTTTAGCTAATAGAGCATATTAATAAAAGGTGTACTTCACTGGCTCTAGCAGAGAGCCCAGTATCATGCACTGAGTGAAGACCTTAGGGAAAAGTTTTCATAATACCATAACTGGAGATAGCTTTAAAGTGTACTAAATGATACGGCACTGCTGCCATATCTTCCAAAATGCCTTGAACACCTCTTTAAACTGGGTCTGGCACTATTTGCCCTGTTTCAAGGACACAGTCCTGTCAAAAGCCATAGCCTTTATACACTTAAGTGATCTAATATTATAGAATCATAAGATGATTTGCATTGGAAGCAACCTTAAAAGTTCATCTAGTTCCAAACCTAGTCCCATGGGCAGAGACACCTTCCACAAGACCAGGTTGCTCAAAGCTATCCTTGAACATTGTTGAGGAGGGTGCATCCTCAACTTCTCTGGGACTCTCTTCCAGTCTCTCACCACCTCATCTCAAGACATTTTGTAAAAAATATCTTCCCTATGTCTAATCTAAATCTATCGTTTTTCAATATAAAATCATTCTTGCTTGCCCTGTTGCTAGAAGTCCTGGTAGAAAGTCCCTCCCTATCTTTCCTATAGCCCCTCTTTAGGTACTAGAAGGCAGCTATAGGGTCTCCTTGGAGTCTTCTCTTGTTAAGTCGGAACAACTTCAAGTGTCTCAGCCTGTCTTCACAGGGGAGGTTCCATCCCTCCTATTATTTTTGTGGCCCTTTTCTAGACTCCCTCCAACAGGACCACATCCTTCTTATCATGGGGGGTCCCAGAGCACTCCAGGTGGGGTCTCACCCAGCAGAATCACCTCCCCTGACCTTCTGGCCACACTGCTTTTGATGTTGATGTTCTGGGCTACAAGGCCAGATTGCCAGGTCATGTCCATTTTTCATCCACCAGCACCCCAAAATCCTTCTCTGCTTGGCTGCTCTCAATCCCTTCATCCCCCTGTATTGATAACAGAGATTGCCCTGTCCAGACTGCTGGACATTGCTCTAAGCCTTGTCAAATTTCATGAGGTTCACATGAGTTCACTCCTCAAGTCTATAAAGATCCTCCTGGATAGCACCCCCTTGTTCAAGCAAATCATATACATCACTCAGTTTGGTGTCTCCTGCAAACTTGCTGAGGTTGCACTTGATCTCACTAAGAAGTTAATAAAGATATTGAATAGTATTATATCTAATATGGATCCCTGAGGAACATGACTTGTTACTGATCTCCATTGAGCCATTGATTGCAACTCTTTGGATATGACCATCCTGTCAATTTCCTTATGTATCTAATAGTCCATCTATCAAACCTGTATCTTGTCAATTTAGCGGCAAGGCTATGGGAGATTGTGTTGAAGGCTTTATAGAAGTCAACAGATGACATCGGTTGCTCTTCACTTAGCCACAATGCAGTCACTCCATCAGAAGGCATGACATTAGTGAGGCATGATTTGCCCTTTGTGAAGCCATCCCCTCCCTGTTAATCCACATGCCTTGACATAGCTTTCAAGAGGATCTTACTGGGCACAGAGGTTTATCTGACAGATCAGTGGTTCTCAGGGTCCTCCTTTCTACTCCTAACTAGTGATATTCTTTCTGTAACTGTCTTCAGATTCCATGCCTTTAAGTGCAGTGATTTCTCATTGCTATTGTATCTCCTTGAGCAATGTATATAGGGCTAATAATAAATCCACAATACAATGAGCATCTTAATGCACAAATGTTCTTAGACATCTGGCATTTGTCCTTAGCAGGTCAAAAAGCAATGGTATCTTGTCTGATTTGCAGGAAAATCTGTGCAAGTGAGAGGCATCTTTGTGAGGAATATATATCATGCCATTTGAATTATTTGGAGGAGAGGGAAGCAAAAACATATTTTCTTTAGTTTCAGTTCAATTGTTTAAAACAATAATTTGTGTAGTTTCTGCATGTTAAATAAAACTAGCATCTAGCAGTAATTCAAATTAATAGAGTTTATCATGCAAGACTAATTGAAATTCCAATCCACATTTTAAGTGAAATCCATTGAAACCAGAACTACAAACTGAACAAAAAACATGCAGAAATCTGTGAAATATATAAAAATTATTTTTGCCTCTGAAGAAATGCTTTTATTTACAGAGAGATACTCATACAGAGAACATGGAAGAACAAAAACGTTGCTACTATGCTGGCCTTCATGTATTTTATATTTGGCAGAATTATTGAACAGTTTCTGACCCGTCTTAGGTAGAGAAGCAAAGAGGAAGAAAGAACAGGCATACAGTATTTGCTTCCCTGCATATTTAGGTCAAGTTCTTACTGCCTAGGCTCCCAAGTGTTTTGAAAGATGTTATAGCACCATTAATTTCACTAATCACACAAAAGATAAATGGGTTAGATACAGGTGGCCCACAGGCCCATGCCAGCTGTCCACAGTTAGCACTGGGGATAACATGCCTCAGCTCTTGTTCAGTTTATACTTCCACAGCACCTGTGAGAAGACATCCTATTCATCTCCTTCTTTCCAGACTCAGTCCCTGCAGTATTAGCTGTGCCTTGCCTCCATCTTTCCTCAGCACCAGAACTACAGCGTAACAGTTTAGCCAGAGGACTAGAACTGCAAAACAAATTAACACTGATTAGAGTTACATTAACACATAAACAACTAGACAATTTTGTGTATCTGGAACTGACATCTGAAACTTATGACAAAAAATAAGAATGCAGTCCACAATGTTAAGGCACACACTGTACTTTTCATCTGAGTGAAGATCTTGGTTTTAAAGTCTTTTTCTTATTTTCTTATTTGTATATGAACAGAAGTGAAGTACTGTGGATATTTTTGTTGGAAGTTTTTCTGCTAGTTCTGTAACAAGCTAGTAAATGGTCAACGTACCCATTACAGGTCTGTGTTTTGAATACCTCAAAATTACTTTTTTTTCAGATCAGTCTCTCTGATTCAGATAGGTAGATTTCTAATAAGACAGGCCTCAGTATCGAAGCTATTAATGTAAAGAAAATCTTAGGCTTTTTTATACAACTGGAAAATAAATTGCCAACTTTCCCTACAGTTAGCAAAAGTAGTATGGCTCTCTTACCTACACTCAGCTTCAGCTTTGCATGAAGGTAATACAAACTGAACTGTTTTGGGCATCCATCTCTATCAAACTCGAAAGCATTAAGTAAATGATTCAGAAATCTTTGGGAGTGACAGAGGAGGCTGACTGAGACTAAGTAACAGACACACTAAGGAAAGCAGTTTGAAAAAATGCTAAGAACTTGACAGTACCTGCATTTTATATAAGCAGGTTATTAAATACAAATCACTTCTCAGGAGGTTTCTTTTAGAAATAAACACTGGTGCTGGCTCTAACAAAGAGCTTAAAAGATTAAAAATGTATCTAGTTCCATATTAAGGAGATTGTAATTTAAATGTAATTCTTTGTAGACTTCAACTTCTTAATGTGGACTTAATACAGTTTTGCATTGAATAATCATGCTTTAATGCTAAAAGAAAAAATGTGTTTCATGTTAAATTACATTTAACAAGAAGACTATGTCCTGTCAAACCCTGAAACTGGTAGATCACATGTCCCCCAAAAATGCATAATGTGACAAGAAAAAACATTCCAGTGTGAGATTGACAATAGTTAGGGGTGCTTTTTGCAGAAAAAGAGAAAGATTAGCATTTTTTACATCTGCTTAACATAGAATTAATCAGATAAACAGAGTAAATCTGTGACTTTGTTCTTTTGTTTTATTATGAAATGGAAAATTTATCATGATCCCAAGTTTCAGAGATTTTGACAGCCAGCTCAAGCATTTCTGTTATGACAAATTGTTTCATATTAAAATAAAAGGAAATAGTTGCTTGCACTTGAAACTAAAGTAGTGTTCATATGCTGATTATATACACTTTAAACAAGAAATGGCTTGCTAGTAACAGACCTAAACTTTTGGTTTTAATCCCTCGATCTTACCTATATTGATTTTGAATTGGAAAATCTGTTTACATGTAAAATACTTCAAGCAACCATCAGTCTATGTGGCTGCTTTGAAGTTATATACAGGCGTAAAAATGTTTCTCAGTCAAGAGAACTTTTAATTAGAACATATTTCTTGATGACTTTATTTTAGATTTGTTACACTAAAACAAAAAGGGTGATTATTAGCCTACTCTTCACATACAGTGTTCTGCTTTAGTTTTGTGTGATTGGCTTCAAACTATGCTTTATCCTTTTCCTACACTCACTCTTCCAACAAATTCTAGCTTGTTAGCTTGAATTTTAAGATGAACATTGTTAGTTTATGTGAAAAGGAAATACTACTTATTACTCTCAATGAAATATAAAGAATGTAATTCAGATCTCTGATTCTTCTGCAGTATATATAAAATTGCAGAAACTTAACCTGCCTTTAAGTAGGATTAGGGTGTCATCAACGCAGTCAGAACCACTTGATTTAATATTATAAAAAATAAAACAATAACCCTCTCTATTTTAATATCTAAATTCTCCCACAAGAACCCACAGAGTTTTTAAAATGCTATGCAATTCAAATTCATTTCCAATATTGACAAAATAATTTGCATACAGTTGTTCTATTTTGCCTTGCATTTCTTTACATTCCAGAGTGCTAGTCTGTTTTGTTACTAGATTTCAAAACATGAGGTTACGAGATTCTTCTGAAACTGCATGAAAACCCAATTGCGTATTTTGTTTCCTTGGTATATAAACCCAGGTCTTAATAACTCTGTCTTTCTAGTGTTCAAGAGCAATATATTTATTGCAGATCACATGTGTGTAACCAGCTTCCCTTTTGGTTAATAGACTTACTCATTAATTAGTTCACATGGTCAATGTTTATGGCTCATGGATTTGTTATGATTAGCAAGCAGCAGTTTGTCTTTTTATTGCTATTTATGAATGAATTTGTGCAATTCATTCACTAGGAAGCATTCTGTATTATAAAAACCTTTACATTTATAATTCTAAAATGTCAGGGCAATTCTGCTTCACACACATATAGACAATGAAGATTACTATAAATTCTGCAGTTAATTGCATATTCATATTGTTTGCAGATCATTTAAATTATTTCCTTGTTGACTTTACTTCATTCAAATAAATTATGAAGCATTCCAAGTAGACCAAGTATGAAATAATATTTAACCAGCTGAAAAGATCAGAAATAAATATTTTTTTAGGTCATAAATTTTAAAAAGAAAACACAGGAATACTCTGATTTTTTAAGCACTAGATATTTATCAATTTTGCTTTATAGAGAGAGTTGCGTATACAGTGGGAATAATGGGTAAAAGTGAAATTATGTGCTATTTTTCTGCCTTGTGTAAGAGCTTCAAGCACTCAAATGCTCATGTCAATACACTTATAAGATAGGTTTGTTTTCCAACCTGCAGTCACTTGAAAATTGTCTTTTCTTTTTTTTTTTTTTCCAAAAGTATTTCATCATCCAGGGATTAAGTAATACACCTCTTTAGGATAATTCACATTTTAATTTTTTACATTTTCTTATTCTTCATTTGTTTTCTTAATTTTCAAAGGAGGCAGTGCTGTTGTTCAATGTTGTTCAACATCAAGTAACCCAGCATCATATATTTCACTATTGAGATAACCTCTTTTGCTACCCTAGCCTCTCTTGAGCTTCTGGAGTACTGTGTTCAGAACACAACCTTCGTACAGCTTGCAGCCTTCTGTGTCGTGTAGACTAAGCAGTTTTCATGCTACAACATCAAGACATTGCTTCCTAGGGAATGAATAGGGGCACAGCAGTAGGATTATTTAAAAGGTTTAAGATTGTATGTACCATCACTTTTTTCTACTGCCACTATCAGTCCTAAATGTTGATAAAAACTTAGGAATTATGAGGTTAAGTAAAGTTTGAACACTGATGAACAATAAAATGAGAAAATGTGAAGAATCCTAGGGGACTAGTATTAGTCGAAAATGTGGGGATATCTTTTCATCATTTTATACAAGGTTCAAAGCATCAGGATCTGACCAAACTGGGAATTCTCTAAGAGGTCCAAATCAGGAAAATGGTGTCTGACAAAACAGACTAAAATTGCTATGGAATTCTCAGTACCTTCCCATAATGTGGTTTTGCGTATGCTGAAAAATAGGAAATCTAACATCTGCTTTTGTGACTGGTTATAATAAAACAGAAGTTAAAAAAAATAAAAAATAATATTTCCAGCTTTAAAATTATGAAATGCCGATGGACTGGATACCATCTTTGAAAAGATAACTGATGCTGTCTCTATTTTTTTTTGTCCATGAAAAAAATAGTACTTACTTCCAGATAGTTTATTTATGTCTAAGAATTGTCATTTATTTATTTTTCCCCGTTAGTAATGTCTTTTTTCTGTCATAGAAATTTAAGCCAACACACTTTTTTTTTGCCAATGCTTCATAAAAGCATGTAACAATATTCACAATAGAATGTTCATAATAGAAGAGATGATTAAAACTGTGGTTTCATTTTTCTGACTCATGTCAAATTTGAAGGTATGTTTCAAATGTCAGTTAAATAAAACAAATATATGCCTTTTCAGCTGTCCTAGCAAGAGATACATAGAAAGATGTGTCCCATCTTCACACTTGGATCTGTCACTAACTAGTGGATTTCAGACAACTAGATTAGTTCTGAGAGTAAGTTATGTCTACTTCAAATATTCTGAAAAGTATAATCAATTCCTCAGTAAATTCCAATCAATCTGGCAAGAACCTAAAGCACAATGTGGAACTGAGAATAAACTATTTTGCAATCGTTCTCTTTCTTTTCTAACATATGCCATTTACATTACATCTAGTATCACAGAGATAGCATAGTTAATTTATGCTGACACAGTGGTTTTACCTTTGGTTATCATCAAAGGACACTGAAAGACTCAGTTCATGCAGTGTTTCACCACCTGCAATGTGAGTTCTAAAATAGTCCTGTTCAATGCACAAAAGTGTTACAGTCTCTGAAAAATTGCAGAGGAAATTAGAAAGGAAATACAGAGGGAAGGACGTAAAGGGCAATGTGATTTTTAATTTTGTGGACTGCTTTTTTCCAGTTTTATGCTAAACTGAGATGCCAGATAAAGTTACTAGTAGCAAATATGACATGAGAAACCCAAATTGAAAAGTAATTTAAACCTGAAGTAAATTGTCCCAATAGAATAAGCAGGTCAGACTGCAGAAACCCCTCAGTATCTAAAAGGTATTCTCAAGCTGTTAACAGTAATAAGTGTCTAAGGTCACCTTCATCTTAAGCTGTGCTGCTACTTTACTTGCAAAAATGTTGAGAGAAACCTAGAGCACCTAAAACAAAAAATGTTGCAAAATTTGCTCTGTTGATATTCTTTGTTTCTTTGGGAAAAATGTGTCAAGTGCTATGAAAAAATTTACAATATTTTGCTTTTTAATAAAGGTACTATCAGTAGTTCTGGAGGTTTGTTTTTTATTGCATGTCACTACTCTGGGCAATCAGTGGTTATAACTTGCCCTGTCAGCCACAAAGGCCAAACGTGTCCTGGGGGACGTCAGGCACAGCATCACCAGCCGGTCAAGGGAGGAGATTGTCCTGCTCTGCTTTGCACTGGGGCAGCCTCACCTTGAATATTGTGTGCAGTTTGGAGCACCACAATATAGAAAACACATTAAGCTATTAGAAAGTATCCAAAGGAGGGCAACAAAGATGGTGAAGGTTCTGGAGGGGAAGATTTATGAAGAGCAGCTGAGGGCACTTGGTCTGTTCAGCTTGGAGGAGACTGAGGGGACACCTCATTATTTCTTTAGTCTACAATACAACAAATAATTATGTCTCTAATAGCTGCCTGGATAACTTATCCAAATGCTAACACATTAGGGAAGAATTTTAGAAACAATTGCATAAGCTTTCAGTTGCCAATCATTCAGAAAGGGGGTTTCATTTTTCCTACAGGAAAGTACAATGAATACAGATTAATATCAACAGTTTTTTCAGAAAGAGCTGACAGCTTGTTCACTACATGTAAGTCGCATCTTGAGCTCTTCCAAATGGAGAAGTTTATTACTATTGGAAGTTGCAGCCGTTCTTGCTGCTCTTAAAAACCTGTNATATATGTCCAGAAAGGACCAAACAAAGCAGTTTGTAATAAACCCTTTAAATGAAAAGGAAAAAACTGAAGTCAACGTCCTTTGCTATCCTAAAAAAGGATGCAATTATATTTATGGACAGCAGGTGGGAGGACAGCACCTCAGCCAGTTGGCTTCTCTCTCAGGTGAGATGGTAGGGCACAACCACCGGGTCAGCTCCTGCAGAGTTGATGACAAAAGTGNAGGAGACTGAGGGGACACCTCATTATTTCTTTAGTCTACAATACAACAAATAATTATGTCTCTAATAGCTGCCTGGATAACTTATCCAAATGCTAACACATTAGGGAAGAATTTTAGAAACAATTGCATAAGCTTTCAGTTGCCAATCATTCAGAAAGGGGGTTTCATTTTTCCTACAGGAAAGTACAATGAATACAGATTAATATCAACAGTTTTTTCAGAAAGAGCTGACAGCTTGTTCACTACATGTAAGTCGCATCTTGAGCTCTTCCAAATGGAGAAGTTTATTACTATTGGAAGTTGCAGCCGTTCTTGCTGCTCTTAAAAACCTGTATGAGAAAAGACTAAGTTGACTAAATGTGGACCTCAGCATGAGATTCTTGTTGAGAAATGGGATTGTTTCTCGGCCTGTGTGATAGTAGTGATTTTTGCTATAGTGTCAAAGTCCCTGTGAAAATGACTACTTCAGGGAGGAAGACAAGATGAATCACTTACAGATCTTCTCTGTAATTTGCCTTAAAATATTGTCACAGGTGTCCGTAACAAATGTACATATGCTAACAATTTTTTTTTTACTTGTCCAATGGGAAAAAAATTAAATTTAGGGTTCTTCAAACATCTCTATGGCAGAGACATTTTCTTTTACTTTCAGTTTCAGGAAACTNCCTGCAGTGCCCACAGCCCCCACAAGTGAACAATCGAGTTAGAGAGGGAGAGACACAGTCTTAGTTTCTCCAGTGAATGACGGATCTGGTGTGCTCCCATCTTAGCTCACTCTGCTGAGATGCTGGACCTANATTTTTTTTTGGAAAGGAAAGAAATACTGAACTACCTTCATTGTCACCAAAAGAGAAATTAAGGTTGCACCAGTCCCATAATCCATTCACTTTTTCACTGTGTCTTAGTTCAGNCCCTCTTCCTCCTGGCCTGGGGATACAGAACAAAAGGCTCTGGTTGGAGACATTAAATAAGGACATAAATATTCATTAGTTCCTTTTGTTAACCATCTTCACTGAAAGTTTACATGTTGGCTCTAAGCATTTTGGGAGAAATTCCAAGAGATACCAAAACTATAACATCCTGTCACATAGCTGAGTCTCCTTCTCATTGTCAGCATACTTTAAAAAATCCTCACTTACACTTCTGTAAGTCTCCCAATAGCCCCTCTCCATAAACTTTACATTGTATAAGGTTACACTAATCTCATTAGTCTATTCATAAAACTAGGTATTCAGCCCTAATCTAATCAAATGGAAATAGTTCCTATTTCAAAATGGGACTACAGAGTGAAAATTGCTATCCAAATTTATTCCATACATTAATGACAGAATGAGCAACATATTCAGACCATTTTTCCACTGTTTCTCTGTTTTCCACACTTGCTCAGTCCAAGTTGAGCACACTTTCTGTGGCTTTCAGAAGCTATGGAATATTTCATCACATATCAGAAAAAGCTACATGAAAGCTGTAGCAGTCGGCTTCTAGTAGCAGTCTGAAAACTTTCTGAGGAAATAATTAATGAAGGCAGAAAGAGAGCTAAGTATGGGAACTCTGAACTAGTTGGACCTAATCTCTTACTTGAAAGTGTCAGCAGCAGCAAAAGCATTATCTGCTGTTTCCAGCAGGACTGTGGATACATGTTATGCCTGGATTCCTACTTTACTTACCCTAGGACTCATCTCAAGGGATGGGAACCATTTGGTTTTATTATTGTGATTCACTCAATGTACTTTAAAGGACTTGGATCTTTCATTTCTGACCACTATAGTCAGAATTAATCCAATGCTCTAAGAAGACCAAACAAAAATGAATTTTGCAGTCAGAAGGAGAAAGGCAGTATGAATTTTGGGAGGAGAATGACAACTGATAAATCTTTGTCCTTTCTGCCCTCCAAAGGAACAAAGTTTTCTCTTTCCCTGGAAAAGGTGTTTGTCAGGGCTATACCAAAAATTGTCTGCAGAGCTGAGAAATTCAACACATTGTACTTCTAATTCCACAGAGAAGATGCTGCTGTGCTCAGTGTACTATCAGCATGTTTTGCTTTTGGGGAGATCCAAACTTCTGTCAAAAAATTAGTGCAAGGCTGTTTCACTGACAGCAAGACTGACAGTACTGCCTGTTAATGAGGGTGTTTTCTTACCCTCAGCAATCTACCTGGGACAAGTAGTTGTCTATTACATTAATACCAACCTAGTTTCTGTCAAAAGGAACAGGACTTTTCTGCTATTCAAGCAGAATATGTCATCCTTTAAAATCAGTTTTAACTTTGTTAATGTATTTCCTGGAAGACAAGGGATAAATTATTTGGTGAATTTAAGAGCTTACTTAATTGCATCTTTCTCTTCACTCAATTTCTTCATGAAGTAAAATGGTTTATATTTATGGATAATCAATTCTTAAATATATTAATTTAATTGCTGTTTCAATGCCATTTTGTTGTAACACATGCAACTTTA
This sequence comes from Sclerurus mexicanus, assembly GCA_013396755.1. Taxonomy (NCBI): domain Eukaryota; kingdom Metazoa; phylum Chordata; class Aves; order Passeriformes; family Furnariidae; genus Sclerurus; species Sclerurus mexicanus. The sequence goes on along the minus strand of VWZF01001452.1, from coordinate 186,912 downwards.
TTCAAAGCAGTTGAAAGAGAAGTTAAAAAATCTATAGCTCATAGTTCTAAAAATAAAGCTGAAAACCATGTGGTATTCAGTTTGAGGTTAAGACATATAAATTTAAGTTTTCAGAAGCTGGATTACCCATATGTATGCAAGGTCTCTAAACTCATCTGTTTCCGACATTCTGCGCTCAATTTGTCTTTTTAAATACACCCATCTGCTGAGATTTCACAGTTTGTCTTAGACATCTCCCACAGGATAGGTATGATACAGATCATACAGGAGGCTCACACTGTCCTGTAACAGTAGGCAACAGGCAGACAAGATGTACTAGAAGGGCTGAAGTAGCACTAGCTGTTCATGTGAGGAAATGGAGCAGAGCTCCTGATGGCTACTCAGCTACTGTAGTGGCTGCCATTGCAGTGACTGACAACTGCCTTAAGAAAGCTGCATGAAAGAACGGGAGACATAGTGCAATGGGGGTTTGACCAAAGAAAGGGTCATGAGTTTAAGAATGCATTCGGGAATGTAATGGAAAAAAAATATTTGCTCTCTGGGTGGGACACTCCCTCTACAGGTTTTCTGGATGATGCCAAGTTGGGAAAAGGGGTCTGAGAGGTTGGACTGCTATGTAAAGGGACTTAAACAGAAGAAATGATGTGACAGAAATTAGATAAAGTGTTAAAATTGTGAGCAGTGAGTCCTGCATAAAGGAGAAAAACAATACTGGCTGGACATCAGCTGGACAGAAAGCCATTTAATAAAAAAGAGCTGGGAGTCCTGGTAGGAAACAAATTCAATATAAACCACCAATGTGCCCTTGCAGCAAAGAACTGCAACAGTACCTTGGTCTGTGTTAGGAGGAGTGTTGCAAGCAGGTCCAGAGAAGTGATTGATGCTTTGCCTGTCTTTGTCATTTGTGGCACTACATCTGGAATAATGTACCCAGTTTTGGCCTCCTGACCACGCTGCTGTACTGGAGCAGATCCAGCAAAGGTTTACCAAGGTAATTAGAGGGTTGGAGCACATGACATATGACATATGAGGAGAAGATAACAAAGAAGTTTGGTCTCAGCAAGAGAGACTAAGGGGGAGATCTCATGGATATCTTTAACAAGCTAGTGGAAGAATGCAGAGAAAACAAAGCCAGGCTCTTTTTGAATGAGAGGCAGCAGACACAGTGTGCAACATGGGAAAACATAAATATATAAAAGAAAATTTATTTTCATTATGAGGATGGTTAAATTGGCCTCCCAGAGAGCTTGTGGAATGTCCATGTGTGAATATATTCAACACTAGAATGGATAAAGCTTTAATTTACATGGTGTAAATTTGCTCTATTTTTAAGCAAAAGTTTGGCCAAGGTGACCTCTGGTTTCTTCCAACCTAAGTTATTTTGTAATTAATGATTCTATGAAAACATAACAAAAAAACAAGTAAACAAAGAAAAATGTAAAATAAGTGTAGTAATGTAACGAAATCACAATTTTTATATTAGGCTATGAGTTAGGAAATAGTGGTTTTCAAGGAGATAAACTGCAATAATGGTATTGAGAGTTTGAGATGAACAGTTGTGAATTTGTTCCTTATACACCTTTTTATTTTTTTTTCAATGATTTTCAATATTCTCGACTGAGTATCTTCAGAAATGCAAAAGACTCCAGACCTTGCAAAAAGACAGTAGGCAGATCTTTACAGGCAGCAAACACAGAGAGAGTGTGAACTGTTAGCAGTTTTGTCAGTTTGTGTTTTGTGGGACTGGTCTGTCATTGCTGTGTTACATAGGTAAATAGTCCTGGGTTTGTGTGCATAAGGAGCGTAATTCAGTGTAGTTTTGTTCTTTCATGCATGCAGAGAGGAGGGATAACTTGATGAAATACAAATTTAATAAAATGAACTGTTCCCTCTGCTTATGCTCTTTTTATGCAAATGCTGCTGTATTTAATGATGTACTTTTTCAAACTAATTGTATTTAATTATATAGTTTTTCAAACTAATTTTACAAGAACTTCAAAAACAAGAAAAATGGCATTTTTCCCATCTGCTGTACCTATTTAAATCTATCAAATAGATTTGCATTTTGTAAGACAGAAAAGACAGAGACACTGTCAAACACAGTCCATAATAGATGAGGATTACACAACTCTTAATCAAGTCGACAAGCATATATTTAGAAAATATCTTGAACTATTCAAAGGGATACAGCTTGATCTTCAATATAATGCAAACAGGGGAAAAGAACTCAAGAGAGGAATACAAGAAAAACAGGCTTTAGCAGTAGCTCACCAACATCAGAGATCAACATATCTACGAAAAAAGTAGTGAATTCCTAAAAACTGATATGTTAATAGATTTCAAGTATCTGGTCTCATCTTCACTACTTTCTTGCATAAATGAGTTGTTCTTTTGGACCTCTTCATTTTTCTGTTTTTAACTGGCACACAACTATACTGACACAGAGAAAAATGCATTCACATACTACCATAGTTCATCTCTCTAAACAACTCTGATTTCTTTAATATAAGTTCACAAAACAAAAATGCTGAAATGGGTTAATTGTCTCCATAGAAAAAAATATATCATGTAAGTCAAGAGCATTCGGTATTTCTGTCAGATATAAAGAACTCTGACTTTTATATAACATTAGTGATGTAGACAGTGACAAAAGCATATATATCTTACTTAAGTAATAGTTTTAAAAAGACCTCCTTAACATCAATCCTTAAAATGTTCAGGATTCTTCATTTTTATTCCTTTAAAATTCTTTGCATCTTAGGAAGACCGTGGCAATAAGAATTTTTAAATCTCCTTAAAGAATTTGTGCAGAGTTACAAATAAAATTTGCTTTTAACCTTACAAAATTTTAGAACTCCACACATTTTTTCATACTTTGCAGTTTCTCTTTCTACTTACTAAAAATCTCAATGCTCTTACCAAGAAATCATTTACTAAGAATTTTACTATATCTTATAAAGAACTTTGGAGTCCTGTCTTATGGCAATTTTATTCCTGTTTTAAATAGATTATGTATCTCCTCCCATATCAAACTAAGACATCAAAGTGGCTGAAATTTGCTATAGATCCTAAGTAAATTAAATACATGCACAACTAGAAGACTGTTGCCTGTTAAATTGTTCCAGGGAGAGAGATGTATGCTATTGTCCTCATGGAGGATCAAAACAAAGCCACAGGGCTTTTGAAATATAATGCAAATAGAGAGTAAATGCAGATAAGAATTTCAGGCATGCAGCACATTGCATGCAGTCAGGAGGAATGTGAAAGAGGACTTGTTTTTATCCAGCTTAGACAGGAACTAAAAAAAAAAAAATTTAGAGTAATTTTCAATGTTACTTAGCAAAGCCTGTTATAGGAGACGATAAAGGCAAAGCTTGAAGCCACACATTATATTTCCACAGCTTTTCTCCACTGAACATACATTGCATTTAATAGCTTTATTTCACACATATTCCACTTGACTTAGGGGCATGACCTGTAAACAAAATGGCAATATTGACTTTATAGTCTTGCATTTCATGCTCCTCTTAGCCACTAGGATTCATTTTAATCATCTCACCTCATTGTCCTAGAGAAATATTATCAGACACAGAAAAAATTGCTGATAAAGCTCCAAATTTAAGATCAAAATTCATTACAACATTCAGAATGCTAAGACCAGATTCAAGAGAAAACTTCAGCACTTCAAGTTAATTTGCAATAAGATTTTACACACAGAGCAGAGTTATTACTGGATCCCCTAAATCAGAGTTTTGAAGAGGGAAAATATATTTGCCAAGGCAGACTTACTGATTGGTTAGCTAACGTTGGGGAACTCAGTGAATATGTAGTTGGTCAGCTATATGTGGTATAAAAGTACCTAAGCATTATTTGCAACAAGAAATTTTTCTTTTCAAATTCCTGTATACAATTGTGAGACTAAGAGAGGACATGATGTCTGGCATGGAATTTATGTGTAACACCTATGTTACATTATAAATTTAAACCAAATAATTATGTGAAAACAAACAAACAAAAATAAAAGCGAACAATCTAAGCTACTGACTCATTTAAAGAAAATTAAAATCCTGATGCTGAAGGAGATAACATTCTGATGTTCATTTTAGTGAAATAATTTCATTTCAACTGTTGGATAACTTAAACATAGCAAATAATGTGTATGTGTGGGAAAATGGTAATTTCTCAGAAATTAAGTTTTCTAGTTGAAATGGCAGCAAATTTTATTTATGAAACTCTTATGCTTCTTCTGGACTATTAGCCAACAACTAAGTTTCTCTAGCAATCTTTCCTCACAGCTATAAAGGCCTGCAGAATACCCAAGAACTAAAGAAAAAATACTTTTCACAACCAGTAAAAATTTGAACTTAATATAAGCAGAAAAAAATTAAAACATTGGTGAATTAAAATCTGTTTACTCGAGCATAAGCAGAGAACTATTGTTTTATGATTGTTTCATGCTTCATTCCAACCTACTCTTCCAAGTCTGACATCTGCCGAGAAAGTAGCGTAGAAAGCTGTAGGCAATTCAGAAGACTCCTGCAATGCATGCAGGATAAATTCCTAAGTCGAGTAAAAGACAGACCTACCAGAGGGGAAGTGATACTGAACCTGCTGGTCACCAACTCAAGCAAGTTAATTGGGGATGTTAAGATCTGAGGCAGCCTGGGCTGCAGGGGTCATGTGCTGGTGGAATATGCAGTCTTGATGGATATGGGTCAGATGGAGAGTAAAGTCAGGCCCCAGAGCTATAGAAAAAGCAAACTTCCAGTTTTACAAGGAGGTTGTCAATAGGACACCCTGGTTCCTTTGCCCTCAGAGATGAAGGAGCAGAACAGAGCTGGAAGATTTTTAAGAAACTTGTCCATAGGCCACAAGAGCTAGTGATCGCCAGGCACAAGAAATTAGGCAAGGAAGACAAGAGACCATCATGGCTGAGTTGGGATCTGCTGCTAAAACTGAAGGGCCAGAAGCAAATGCACAGGCAGTGAAAACAAGGACAGGTACCCTGGGAATGCACTCCAGTTGGGTAAGGATGACAAGAGGAAGGCCAAGGCGAAGCTGGAGCTGAACCTGACAAGGGATGCAAAGAATAACATGGGCTTCTACAGGTGCATTATGCAGAAAAAGGAGGTGTATCCCCACAATAAATAAGGCTAGAAAACTGGTAACTACAGATGAGGAGAAGACTAAGGTACGCAACAACTTTTTTTCCTTCAGTTTTCAGTGGAAATGTCTCTTCCCTCACCTCCTGAGTGAGTGAACTGCAAGGCAAGGACTCCAGGAGCAGAATGTTTCCCATTGTAAGTGAAAGTCAGGTTTGTGACCACTGAGAACCTGACTGTACATAAGTCATTACCTGACGTAATGACATGAATCCCAGAGTCCTGAAGGAATTGGCTGATGATCAAGACCCTCTCTATGGCATCTGAAAAGTCATGGCACTCAGGTGAAGTCACAAGTGACTTTAAAAGGGGACACATTGCATCCATCTTTAAAAGAGATAGAAGGGAGGACCATGGAAACTACTGAAGTGTCACCCTCACCTCTGTGCCTGGGAAGATGACGGAACAGATCGTTTAGAAGCTGTGCTAAGGCACATGAAGAATGGGGAGAGGATTTGAGACAGCCAGCATGGTTTCACCAAGGGTGCCCACAACATTCTCTCCATATTGGGGACACATGGATTTGAGGGGTGGAATGTTTGGTGAATAAGGAATTGGATGGTCGCATCCAGAAAGTGGTAGTCAATGGCTCTATGTCCAGATGAAGACCAGTGGCCAGTGGTGCTCCTCAGGGGTCTTTGTTAGGACCAGTACTGTTTAATATCTTCATCAATGACACAGATGAAGAGATTGAGTTTATTCTCAGCAAATTTGCAGATAACACCAAGCTGAGTATTGTGGTTGACACTCCTGCCATCTAGAGGGTACTGGACAAGCTTGAAAAGAGGCTCCATAGAAACCTCATGAGATTTTACAAGTGTCTCCAACCTTGTTAAAGTGCAAGGTACTGCACCTGAGTCAAGATAAATCCTAGTGTCAGTGCAGGGTGGGGGATGATTGTATCATTCACATGATTTGCAGTCTATTAAAGCTTCTAAATATTTTTTTTTAATAATACTATAAACAGATATTTTCTATTTTTATATCTCTCAATTTTATTTTTCCTCCTGCTTTATGTTGTATTGCCTTTTTTGTTGTTATTGTTAACTTAATCTTATTAAATTGGAGTCAAGAGTGATTTTGACAATCTCGTTCAGATCTGTCTTTGAAAGTGTTTTCCTGTTTTGGTGTTGTCTGCAAAATGTCAGAGAGCATTTCACACTCTGTTGTCTGAATCATTCATGAAAACAGTGATTTGAACTGGGTTCTTCCCAAGTCTTTGCAAGAATCTCACATCATATGTTCATCTATCTTGAGTGAATTTCAGATATGTGTTAGCTGAATGTAACTTTTAACCTCACCGTACAAAGGTTTTAATATAGGCTGTTGAATTTCTTTTAATGCACTGGAAAATATTGAAAAGCAGCATGATTTTACAGAAGTGATAGATGTTGAGTGGCCATCATTCCTCCAGGAGACTGGACACCATGGGTAGTTCTATTTTTTTTTTCCCGGTGCTTATAAATATGTACCCCTTACCCTGTAACTTTTTTTCATGTGATTTATTGTTTATCATATGTGAGCACTGACACCCTCTCACATTTCCCTTCCTTATCTGCTCCAGTACTTTTCATTATACCTTTTGAAGTTCCATAAGTTGTAGCAACCAGTCAAGTACATCTTCTAACCATGGGTTATTTGTGAAATTTTACTTCAGAACTTGCTTATAAAAACAGTGCTTGAACTACAGTACTTTTACTTTTTCAAAACCAAATTCCACTGTTGCCCTTTCTTCGGTAACCCAAGTTACTCAGGTTAGCCTAAAATTAATGAAGGATTACGAGGTCCATACATATATGCATATGCATAAGTCTATGTTATACAAGTATATATATATAATATTTACAAGTACATGTGTGCATATACATATTACAGAATCAGAGAATATTCTGAGTAAGAAGGGACTCACTGGGATCATCAAAGTCTAAATCCTGGCCCTGTACAGGACAGCCCCAAGAATTGAATGCACCTGAGAGCATTATCCAAATACTTAAATCCTGAACTCTGTCAGGCTCGGTGCTGTGACCACTGCCCTGGGGAGCCTCTTCCACTGCCCAACCACCCTCTGGGTGAAGAACTTTTTGCTGATATCTAACCTAAACCTCCCTGACACAGCTTCAGGTCATTCCCNTGGCACTGCTTTTCAGCATCTCATTCCCCAATCTATATAAACATCTAGAGTTGCCCCATCCCAGGTGCAGATTCTGACACTTTCCCTTGTTAGTTTTCATATGGTTTGTGACTGCCCAGCCCTCTAGTTTATTGAGGTATCTCTGCAGGGCCTCTCTGCCTTTGAGGGAGTCAACAGCTCCTCCCAATTTTGTGGAATCTGCAAAATTGCTTAGCATCCCTTCAAGTCCTTTATCCAAGTTGTCTATGAAGCTTATATATATATATATAGATATAGATTAGATGTAGATATATAGATATATAGATATACTGTTTGTATGGTTATGGGTTCTCTTTTCCTAACAAAATTATTAACAAGGTACATTTGGTACACTTAGACTTTGTATTAGCAGCAAAACTCTATTTCAAAGTTGAAAACCAATATATAATAAAATAAATAATTACAAATAATAAAAAAAAAATCAAAATGACTGGGTAGATCTGCAATTTTGTCAGATGGAAAGAAAACCAGCCTTCTACTTGTGTGAAGTTTTAGGTTTCAGTATTTCATTGATAAGGCTAGATCTCACATTCTACCATGTCTGAGATTTGTAATTATCCTCATGTTCTAATTCCGTTTTCTCCCTTTGCTCTCCTGGCTGACTCTATCTTCTATTCATGACATCAAACTCTGGCTATTAGCCCATTCAAGAGACCACTAGTGTCTTTACTTTCTTCCAGTTTAATTAATGTAGTGGATTGACCTTAGTTGGACACCAAGTGCCCACCAAACTGCTCTATCATTCCCCCTCCCAGCCAGACAGGGGAGAGAGAATAAGATGGAAAACAACTCATGGTTTGACATAAGACTGTTTACTAAAGTAAAATCAAAAGTCTGTGTGCACACAAGCAAAGAGGAAAATAACAAGGTTTATTCTCTACTTCCCATTAGCAAGCGATGCCCGGACACTTCCCAGGGAAGCAGGGCTTCAATGCATGTAGTGGTTTCTCAGCATGCAGACACTGTAAAAAACGAATGGCCATTAGTGACATGGTAAATTCAGACTGGACTTTACCTCATTCTGGATGGTTTCTGTTGCTAATCTTGGCTGAGGTTACACAAGAGTCACTTTTCTTAACAATTAATAAAAAAAAAATTAGGTGTTATTTCTTATGATACCTAAAAGAATTCACTCAGCTTCCTTATAATTACAAGTAAAATACTTTTTCTAGCCACAGCTTATCTTCAGTTCAGCTTAAGTTCAAAATCTACAATAAACAAACACTTCCACTGAAACCAGAGGGCATAAACAGAAAACAGTTTAGTTGTTGAGCTTAGGAAGGCCTAGGATTAGTTTTTGCTTTTATATAATATGTGCAGCATTTCATCCCCTATGTTAGCATGTAGTGTTTAAAGCATTTGTTCAAGCTGAGCCTATAAGCCTATATTTTTTTCTGGCTTCTCTATGAGGTCTCATGTGGCACTGTGCAAAAAGCTTTATTAAAGTAAAGTGATCCCATCTTCTACTTCCTTCTTATCCATTATACTGAAAGTTGCTATGTCAAAGGAGAAAATTAGATTGTTTTGATATGATTTACTCTTGAGAGAGCCACATTGGCTGTTTTTTGTCACCTTTTTATTTTCCTGTAGAGTGATTCTAAATTGGCTGTTTACTAATTTCTCCCAGTACCTTTCCACACAGTGACTGGTCAGTGTTTTCTTAAGTCTTACCTTTCCTACCCTTGCTCTTCTTCAGTCCTCTGAGTCCTCTCTCCTACAAGATCTCAAAGATAATGATTTGTGATTCAGGTACTACTTTGGATATTTTATTAAGTGCTCAAGGTTTCATTCCTTTCCTCCACCCTTGCCCTGACCCATCTAATTGCATCAAATATATTTAAATACCTTTTACCATGCCATTTTAATTTGATTTTCAGTGCTAGAATTAACTACACTTGCTGTATGGTCATAAAGAGAAAGATAAAAAGGCAATGAAAACTGTATTGTTCTTGAAAAAACATCCTTTCTTCCCCACCCAGTCTAACAGAAATCCTAATTTAGTGATATTGTACTTTTGTACAGTTTTCTGCTGTTTTTCTCTCTCTTTATTCTCAATATCTGTGAATTATTTGTTTGAGGTTATTAATGTTACCTCTTATCATCAGCTCTCACTTTTTCTATTGCCAAAAACATCTAATTTCCTACTTGTGATACAATGGTTTAAAAGAGACTCTTGGTCTCTCAACTTTATTCTTTTCTTTCTATATTCACCCAGAAAAAACAGCCAAACAGAAAAAAATTAGTTTATCACTATGTTTTTAGAACAAATATATATTTCTTAATATTTAACAATTCCTCCATTTTTAGTTCTGTATTTGTCCTCTTAAATTCCAACTTTGTGACTTGTCATGAATGTTTGTGGTTCCACTGAGTTTGCAGCTTTGTCCAAATAGTAAACTTTGAGTTCTGCCTATGTTTTATATTCTGATGTTTAGACAACACACATAATTTTTCTTCCTTTACCCTCTTCCATGATTAGAATGAAGCAGTCAATTCTCAGCATCTTTGGCTAAATAGAATTGTGGTTTACTTAGTGGGGGACTTTTATCATCAGCTTCCATCAAGCTCTTTTCCTTACTTTATTGAATCAGCGATATTGTCTATTGAATGGTAGTTCTTGGAGAGAAAGATTTTGCAATTTGTTAAAATTTCGGTTAGTTAGGCAAATTTGTTGAAATTAAGCTTAGGTGAAGAATATATGGAACAGTGATTTAGCCTTAATATGGCTAGTGGGTGGTTTTTGCTAGTCAAGGATACACAAGGGTAGCACACCCTGTGTAGTGTCAAGCAATAGAACTGGCATATGTTTTCATTACATAGAAAAAAAAAAAACCCATACTTAATTCTACAGGAAATACTTCATCTTTGTGGAAATCAAAATAACTTCTCATCACCTTTGCTATTACTGTGACCATAAATGCAAATGAGGCCAGGTAAACTGGTAGTAAATGGCACCCCTAGTTACTGAAGTTTATATATTTAATCCCAAATATACTTGGTGACTTGAGTTACTTCCAAGATAAAAAAGTATTTAAATAGAGTAGCTACTGTTAATTACTAACATCTATTACCTTGGACGACATCCTACTATTATTTGAAAACCCTTCACAGGACCCAGAGGAGCACAACACTAGAGGAAAGAGGTATATACTAAGGAAGTTTTGTACAACATTTCTAACTTCCTTGTAAGGCTTGTCTGTATTAATTAGATAAAGTAAACCAATAATAATTTCTTATTTATTACCTTTTTATTTATTGCAATTCCATATGTATGGTGTGTTCTTTTTCTAATAACATGGTTCTGATTGCAACACCTTCCCAGAACTCTTTCTTATCATTAAAAAATGCAGAGTTTATGGACATTTAAGTAGAAGTTTCAAATCTTGCCTAGAGTCTTTATTCTAAACTAGAAAACCTGATGAACCTCATTAGTTTCTTGTCTGATTTAATCTCACTTCCATTTGCTTTTTCCTTAGGGTTTTATATTTATATACACATGTATATAATATACATATTCTGTAAATATATATATAAACTACATATATAAAGACAGTATACCTAGCCAATATGTTTATTGTGCTCACATAATAACAAAGATGCAGGATCAAGAAGTGTGTTTATTTTGTTCAGTGTGTGTCTAAACAGGTAGCTCTTCATCAGTCTTCCCAGATTAAATGACTATCCAGACTAGAAATGTCAGGTAAGAGGATCATTATTACAGCATGAATGGTAGTTTAGTCAACCTGAACAATTCAACTAGGAAATACATGTCAAATTATGTGTAATGTTCTGTCTAAAGGTCTTTCCAAAAGATGTAGGCTTAGGTCAGCTAGAAGTTCCTGAAAATCAGATATCCAGACTTGGATGTCATTTTATAGGCAAAGTTTTAGAGATTAAAGCAAAGGGTAAGCTTCCCTTCCCTTCCCTTCCCTTCCCTTCCCTTCCCTTCCCTTCCCTTCCCTTCCCAAACCTTCCCTTCCCAAACCTTCCCAAACCTTCCCAAACCTTC